>CAKNWT010314367.1:0-14478 GCA_932066315.1 Andricus coriarius | reverse complement strand
CCAGCTACTGGTTAGTTCGTTATATTACCAAGCGGCCAGCATATGGGAAAATAATTATTATGAGCGATGAGAAGAGGTGGCTAGAATCTCGCAACATGCTGGGTTGCCACCCGCACTATATACCAGCCTCTTGGGGATTCGCACTTCCGGCTTGACGTGATAAGACGAAGGCGGTAGAGCATGCCTCGGATGATTCAAGTTATTATGTCACCTACCACTAAAGATTCAACGGGTCAGGTCATAAAAAGCTGACTCTGATTCTGATTCTGAATAGAAACCACTCTATGGTATGAAAGAATATTGCTGAGTCGCCGGCAAGCGCAGCAAGGCCTAATTAGTGGTTGCTCACTAATATCTGTAATCGCGAGCATCTGACTTCGATCGCGTCGATTGCAACTGTTTGCAACTAGTTGATTTAAGAGGACTCGTGTGTGCGTTCTAACTTCTTTGATAACGATCGGTACGTGATTGCAAATCAGTATATAGATGAGGCTCATATAATCTGCTGTGCGCAGTGCGCACCCACATTATGATCTACCTCGGAGAAAATATAAATTTCATCTTATATTCCGGAAGCGTTTCTTGTTCACTGCAGCATGATCGAATGATATACACTCAGAGAAAAGTCCTCATTTTATTTTGCTACCAGATAAATCAAAATATATTCCCAGCATTAGCCATTTTCATATTATGTTAATATGACGTAAAATTGCTCACTCTATAAATTTACATCAGTGTCTCAATTTTCAAGATTTCAATCAGTGAATCTACATTGGCAATCAGTGTTACCTCACTGAAATTTCCGTAATTTTCGACTGATTCTGCAGTAAAAAGACGATCAAAATTTTCAGTTCTCGCCAGTGTAACTTCAGTATCTTTTTCAACACATAAAAAGCAAGAAACAATATATCTGGTATGCATTTCGGTGACTTTATTCTTATAGAAATCTGGAGAAATAAGTCACATATTTTCAGTGACGGTTTACTGATTCAAACGCAGAGAGCAAGAAAATCAACAAAAAATTCTTCCAAGTAGTTTTAGGAATCTAATCAATTTTTTACACCCAATCACTAGCTATTTTTTATAGATCAATGTAAAATTATTAAATTTAACAAATTTCGAGAGCTAAGTCTTTAACATGGAATGTTTTTTCAAGTTATTTAGTTCAGAATCTTATTTTCAAATTTAAATGATTAAAATTAGACGTTTAAAGGACTAATCTTGGAAACCTTAATTTTAAGGCTTGCGGCCTAGCTTTTCTCTCACATATTGCAGAGTTCAATTTGAAAATTATTCATACTTTTTAATCTTTAAGTTTTCTATTCTGAAGACAGAACTTTAGCAATTGCATCATTAAATAAAAATAAAATTTTGGATATTTTTAATTTTTTATAAAAACAAAGCAATTAACAAGTATATTAATCCTGAACGAACTCAAATTAATGTTTCGTTTATGGAGTCTCTTTTTCGAAAGTTACCTAAGATTTGAACACTCCTATATCCTAATTGTTATTGGACACTTAAATAATGTTCCGTTTTTTGAACTACTTGGAAATTACTCTAGTTGATTATTTAGACACGAGCCTTAAATCTGAAAATGCAGGGAGAAAATCAGGTGCAAAGCTGGGTATGCAGTGTAATTCGAAGACAGTGCGAAGGTCTGACTATAAGTGCGGTAATCTAAGCCTCAACTCAACACCCTTGACGATGGAAACTCGAAGAGTTTAATCGGTAAAGCAGAGGAGTACGTCTATTCCGCTAAAGTCTTGAGCGCCTCCGTCGAGCGACTATGCGAAAGTGCAATCTTTATGCATGAGTTCGTCAGCGCTAGAGCTGGTTTTATTTCCGACAACCTGTTCCATCAAAATATGTACCTACCCAAGGAAGGAAGTTCGCCAAGATATTTAAATCGCGATTCCAACAGAAAGCCCTGCATCTTTCTCCACCCTCGGCCCATTTTCTTTTGCTTTCAATATTAGCTGAGGAAGGGAAAACTTGAGGAGTGCTTGTTTATTCGAGCCGAAAGTGCGCGCGTCTCGTTACTAGAGGGTGAAATTCTTCTCGCGCTTAGTGAGTAAAATTCGCAGAGTTCACGGCTAGGGTGGAGCGGCAGTTGACGGAAAAAGTTAATAAATTATGCACTCAAATCATATTCTTGAACGTTTTCTTAAGTGAAAGAAGCTTTTCCGTTAAGCCGGACTTTTATATTATCTCTGTTGTAAGGCAAGGTTCTGCGAAACCTCAAATTCGACGTACTACAGTCTTCCATTTTTGAGTAATAAATTAGCGGTGATAAGTTGCAATCTTTACATTTCTATTTTAAAAAAATTCGGAAAATGTTTTAAAAATAAGTCGAGTATTGCCTTAGAGCAACATATGCCGGATTTTAATTTTCTCTTCCGGCATAGTTTATCGTAAGCGTGATTTCTTGCTCAGCGGGATTCTAAAGAATTCCAAAGAATTTATAGTGAATTCAGAAAAATTCTAGGTTAATTTCAACAATTTAAAAAATTCTTATCTGGCAAACTATGCCAGAATAGAAAATTAAAGGATGATCTTTGTGACAGATGGGCGTCATATTTCATCTCTATACCTGCCCCCCCTCCCGGGCCATGAAAAAGGCGACGAATTCCAAACGACGAATTCCAAAGAACTTATAATGAATTCCAAAGAATTGTAGAAAGTACGTTATTTCGGTTACTTCAATGCTTCAGTAATTCTCCTGAAAAGTGAAAAATATGCCGGAAGAGAAAATTGAAATTCGGCAAAATATCCCAAGAGAATACACAAAACATTAAAAATAATCCTTAATAAACGTGGAAATTTTAACTAGAATATTTATACGTTTTATTGTGCGATTTGTTGGGTCATTTATGAAGATAATACTCACGTGAATTTCACGAATTTAATTGTTAAACTGCATGGAATTATAAAAATAGAAATTTAGAAGCTAAAAGCTCATAACGATGAGTGTGAACAATTAAACTCGATTCATGGGAGCGTGTTTGGATGTAACCGAAGCCAATCAGTTAAATTGATCTACGAAAATTGTGGAAAACAAATGAAAATATACTGAAAAACTACC
This sequence comes from Andricus coriarius, assembly GCA_932066315.1. NCBI lineage: Eukaryota > Metazoa > Arthropoda > Insecta > Hymenoptera > Cynipidae > Andricus > Andricus coriarius. The sequence goes on along the minus strand of CAKNWT010314367.1, from coordinate 11,393 downwards.
ACCGATACAACAGCAATTGGTTCAAAATTTAGATGAATATCGTAAACGAGTACATATTTCAGCTGAATGAAACCAGGATTTCAACCATATCTGTCAGAGTCATGTGATTCACGTTTAACATTTGACCACATAATTGCATCAGAACAATTTTCCGAAAATGAACACAAATTTAAATAACCTAGTATACCAAAGTGAAATAAAATTTTTAATAGAATACTAAAAAAGTGTAAAGTTTCTATTTATGACCAAACCTCGCTTACTACTCTTCTGACTCTGCCATGATTATAGAAACGAGTTTTACAGCACAGGTCAATTTATGAAGAGCGCGGGAAAAAAGAACTGAGCCAAGAATTTAGTACAGAACCGAATGCGTGGTAAAACACATAAAGCGAGTTTATGGTCACCTTTCGAGGCAACGATTAACTAGGCCTTAAAGTGCATAGTCATACTACCTACAAGTATATCAAGATTTTTCTCCCTGGCTTAAAACAACGCCTGTGTAATTCGAGAAGCTGAGCGATTGAAACTTTAGTGATCTGATCGACCAAGATAGACATCATTAGGGCGATCGAAGTCACGGCGACTGACGTACGGCCCATTAAAACTCGGTGCATTGACGGTATCGTCAGTGATTACTAATAAATCTAGTGTCAGCACCACCTCAAACTATAACGATCGTTAAGCGATAGAATTTCATTGCCACATCAACTGTTACTCTCGTCAGAACATACAAAGCTCGCAGTAAACTCATGTTAGACAACCAACCTCTCAGAACGACAGGGAAAGGAAGAAAATCAAAACAGAGGAGGGGAACTAGGAAGTAGAAAGATGAGTGAAGACGGCTCTAACTGCTGCGAAACTCTCAGTTTCCTCGGGTAAATAACTCTGTAATTATTTTGATTTCAAAGACATTACTTCACAATCTTCAAGTATTACCTTCTCCAAGAGTGTTTAAATATTATGCGCATGCATAGAGCTTCAAAATATGAGCATTTTCCCTCGTGGAATGGAAAATTAGTAGACGGGAACTTAAGTGAATGTACAGATAAAGGAAAATTGCATAAATGCACTTCTACAGTTACCTTCCCGTAAATTGCTCTTACTCTCAATTTGCAATTTAGAAATTGATTATGTACATTTTACCTTTATTAGAATTATTTCATTAAAATTTTAATATCTTATAAATAAAGCACAGGGTCTGTCATAAACATGAGCAGAATCCTTTTAAAAATTCTGAAAAAATTTAGAAAATTTCAGATTACGCTAAAATATATTACATATAAAATGTTCTGAAAGAGTCTAGAATCTCGTGGAACGCTTTAGACTATTCTGAATTTTTGTAGTATTATTTAAAACTTTATTGTTATTCTGTATTTGAATATTCTATACAAATTTAGAATTAGCTTGACAATATTCTAAAACACTCCAGATTATTCTCGAAAAGTTCATAAAATCCCAGAGCACTTGAATAATTGAGCTCTTCTATAATTCTAGAATATTCAGATAAAAACCTCCAAAATATTCTAGTACGGCCACAAACCGTTCAAAAAAGTTATGAAAATTCCAGAATCTACAGACGATTTTAGATGTAGACAAATATTTTGAAAAAATCTACTAGAATGTTTAAATTAGCAATAGATAAAAAAAACCAGTTACAGCATATTTGAGAATATAGGAAAATATTCTAAAATTCCAAAATAATCTACGACACTCCGAACCCCAAACCTCTAGAAGACACGAGAGAATTCCAGAATATTCTAGAATATACCAGAGCATTTGAAAATATTCTATCAAAGTCATGAAAACTCCAGAATACATAGATAGTTTTTAAGAAATAAAAGAATATTTACGAAAATTTTAGAAACTTCCGAAATACTCTAGAAGAATATTGTGCAAGGATTTATTAAGAAGTAAAAACTATTTTTTAAATCTTTGTTTCAATTCAGATATATTTTTCAACGTTGCAGAATATTCCAATTCTCCATTGAAAGCATCTGTGCGAATCCGGATACAAAAAGCTAGCTCACTGATAATATTAAAATTCAATGAATCAAAACTGGAAGTCGTGTAGAAAGAGCTGAAGTAAAAATAAATGTATTCTCCGATAAGCTTTGGATCTTTATACTAAATCTGGAATGAGATGCGCACAAAATAATCTTGGCACTGTAAGCTGAAAGCTATAAACGATGAAGAAGTAGGTAGAGCGAAGTTGACATCATCCGACGAGATTTACACGCCTCCGCTCTCTGAACCTTTATCATTGAGATTGAGAGGTGCTGAAAACATGCTACGACGCAAATGAACGGAACATTTTAAAAGGAACAAAAAATATCAAGCTTTAGGCTAAATAATTTTTAAATAAATGGTTATGATAATCCAGGTAGCACAAGTGTGAATACATGTTACTTACTTGTAACTGGTAAACCTACAGGTGTTCCTCGACCTTGTGAGTGAACGTTAAGAGATTCTGCCTTTCTGTTCCTCGAGGATGCGCTTACCTCAACAACAAATGGATTCGAGACCTGTCGTTGCCACGAGCCTTATCTGGTTCAGCTACCTTATCTGGTTGAATCGACTGGCCGAGTTTACTACTTAGTAGTGAAACTGATTTCAGTGATATGAATACAATGGTGAGACCAGCTTCGATTTCTCTAAGCAATATTTCAAGAAATCGATAAATAAAACAGTGATTAGTCCACTCACACTCTTCTATCACTCTTATAAACGGAAACTAACACATTTACTTTTTATCTTCATAGGAAAAAAGTTACAATTCCATCATGCGCACTTGACATATTCTTTAATACATTTTAAAATTATTTTCCTGCAAATTTTGTATGCGTTATTATTTGTTGAAAATCTTAATTAAAATCAGCCATTGGCAAAGATGATCAGAATCAAGAGGATGAATTAGTTGAAGAATTATTATCAAGTTATTTTATCCATCCTCCTACTCTACAACAGTTGGTTTATCATGTTTAATTATTTGTTCTACCCCTTTCATACGAATAGATAAGAAATCGCAGCGCAGCGGTGCGTTTAACGAGGATATTAATATATTCAACTGATACAAGTAGATGCGCTTTTCCAACATGCAAGGATCCTGCGTGATGCTTTTCTGATTCAAAGTCGTCGTGCTGCGTTGCATTACCTTGCTACGCGCACTAGATATTTCCATGGAAGATTCGATAACGGGCTTCACAAGAAGCGAGATCGTGGCAGGTACGCGCACGTTCGTCTGACACATATGTATGCATAGATACGTTCCCATATGCATACTGAAGTGCATACACAGAAAGACATCCCATGGTTCCAGTCTCGCAAAGAGAGCACTAGTCAATAGTTTGTAGGGCTAGGTTTGTAAGCTAGAGAGATAGCAGGAGGTATCGAAGAAGAGTTATCCTCCATGTTGGTACATGATCCAGATATCGGAAGCGTTAGCGAGGGCGCCTGACTGCAAAAAATAAATAAGTTATTAGGCGAAGCATCCTCTCCACCCTGGTAGAAACTTCTATGCAAATAGGACCAGCGGTAGGGCGTCGTACGGACCCGTAATGCCACTCCATGACAAGATCTTTAATCGCGATTGAAGTCGACCGAGACCGCGACACGCCACCTTTTCTGTATCGTTTGCGATAAAACCAGTCTCTTGGGTAAAGAAAGAGAACGAGATCCAGGTTTATTAGGAATCTGGTAATGTTTTAGCCAGCGACGAAAGGAGTAAGCGCGGTAGGTACTACTGTAATCTGCTCACTTTTCAACCGATAAAGGCGAAACATAAAGAGGACAATCAGCGCAACAAATCGCAATAACCAGAGTCTGCAACCAACATACTTGGTTCTCCATCCAGCTCTGAATCTTCCATGAGCTTTCGCTCTCTGGATTTGGAAGCTATCGGAATCAAGACCGGCAGTCATAAACTTTCAAGCAGACAACAATAAATTCTATTAGAGTTGCTTGTTCCCCCTTCTGATCAAGCTTACCTATTAGGTAGATTGCACATTGACTTAGAGCTTGTTGTTCACCTTTTGGTAACACTGAACTTATATGGAAGTTCAACCAATTAAATACACGTGCACTAGGGTTCAAAATTGTAAGACCACTTGAACAAACCTTATTGAATACATGCTTGGCTTTTATGTCATTAAATATAAATGAAAACACGAAATTTTCTACAAACCCGTCTTGAACTTGAAAGGACATATGAAAGACTACACGAAGCATAGAAGGGTACGACTTTGGCGCTTTGAAGGGAAGTTAATATTTGTTCCGTCATCTTCAAGCGAGTACGCTTCAAGTATGTTTTCTAATTACGCTACTGGGAATAAGCCGACGCGAATGTAAGGAAAGAGGGAGAGAAAAGGAGAGGGTGGATGCGATACTAGTCTACCATCAATCTCTTGGTGACACTGTGCGAGAAAGAGGCTCGGTATAATGCAGCCAAAGTTTAATTACAACATTACTTTGGCGTCCCGACATCTCTCCTTCTCTCTCAGACTCTCTTACTCTTTCTACCTCTTTTCTTCCTTGTCTGAAACCCTGAGGCAGATCTATCGGTATAAGCGACAGCTCGCACTGCCTATCTAAACGTGAGGGCGAACGCAGGAGTGAGCACCCTGGAACACCAAAGGCCCTTCCGGCCCCTTGAGGGTCTCATCGAGCTGAGATGTGTCTCTTGGTAGGTAGCAAAATATAGGCGCTCCTTCCAACAGTAACCGTATATTTGACGACTGGAGAAGGTAGCATAAACCTATACCAGCTTCTCATACCTTTCCAACTTGAGGGCAGAACGCTGCTACGCATAAACCAGTTTCCAGGTTACCGGACTTTACCATTTTCCTGATCGTTGCACTAACGCATGTTCAACCTGCAAAGATCATAGCTTTAGTCATAGTAATTTGGTCATAAGCTTTAGTCACAAGTAATACTAGATCGATTTAGTAATTGCTTTTGAAATAGCAATATTTAAACTCTCATATACCTAAGTTATTTAAATTCTGATAAAATCGTAAAACGGATTTAGCGTCATAAAATAGATGTTGTTCATTTATATTGTAGGGAATTACTATTTTATTCAGGGTCAGGTTCCAAATGATAAATTTAGGGTTTAGGTGGAGTGTGATACTAGGACCTATGGTGAATCTATTAGCACAATACTTATGTCCTGGAAGCAACTGGGCACATATCAATGTTAATTTTGATATTTCGAAGTTCAAACTTCGAAAGTGCCCCGGCGACTTGTTTTTTAATCCAGAGGGTTCTTCTTAGGCTCAAAATATCCGGAATTTATCCGGCTATATGCCACTATACATCATTCTATACCGACCATAATGGTCCTTTTCATATGGTCATGTACATATTGAATATAAATAATTGAAATGTTTGATAATTCAATTTTTTAATTTGTAAATTTCGACCTCTTTTGATAGGATGGGTTCAATTTTCGATATTCAGATATGAATACTTATAAATAATTTTCAGGATAAAAATTCTAAAATTCTTTGAATTTAAGAGTTTAAAAAATTTCACATATTTGAAAACTGTTTGATATTTAAATTGGCTTAATTATGATTATCTCAAATTTCACAATATTGTATTTTGAAGAAATTTGGATATTTTCAACGTTTTCAATTAAACATCATGAAATTTTGAGGGACATTCAACTTTAAATTGGTGAAATTTGAAAGATTTACAGAGTTTTAGCGTTATTTTTAGTGGCTTCAATTTAATAAAAAATGCGAAGTCGAGATCGATGCAGTTTAATAAAATTTTAAAATACTAAAATAAAAATCCGTAACTTCCAAAGGTACTTTCAAATGAAATATTCTCGACCACAAATTACTGTAGTCGAATTTATAATAATAGGGTATTAAGTGGAGGGTCGAAGAATGGAATCTCAGCTAGGAAATAGGGACAGACAATATAAACGTTTATTGGAGAGAAATAAAACTCGACTGTTTTCGGGAAGTTTTCTCTACTATTATTTATTTGAGTCCAATTTCTCAAATTCCATTTAATGCATAAAAAACTCCAGCAATGCAGTTTCTCCATCGAATTTAAAAACTCCTTTTCAATTTTCTACAAGATTCACTGATTGTTCGTGACACAGAATTCGAAAAGATTATTTGCATGACCCGATTCTCACGTCTTTTATTACAAAAGAGTGTAACAGAAATCGTTAGAGTATCAATAAATTTTTTCGTCTAAAAAACAGGTATAGCAAGCTGATGCAAATAAAACTCGATCCAACTGTAAAACGGTACGACTTGGTGATCTAAAGTGTGTTGGAAGTAAGTGTGAAACCGTTTTAGACCAAGGCGCGTAAATTCAAGGAGATCGTCGAACCGATCGTGCTCCCTGGAATCCCAGGCTTTCGAGTGCTCTCTTATGACCTCCTGCATAACTTTGTAACTCCGTTTGACCGAGAGCATGTATCGAGAACACCAGGAGTCGTTACGCGATAAATCAGCGTTTGTTGACTTTATAAGTCTTCTGCACCTTGACCTGTTGAAACTAAAATTGAATTCATTCAAGAAAAAGTGATTTCTGAAGGTACTCGAGAAGAAACTCGAGTTCGACAACGTAAAAGTGCGTCCTCTTCACCTTCGCCTTCGCTGAAACGATCGAAGGAATGGGTTCGACACGCTCGGGCAATTCTATTCGAGAATCTGATCTATAAACTCCGTCTGTTCCCATTTCCCTCGGTAGATAGGTACATTCAAATGAGATCGCCGGGCCGAGTCTTACGTGGAAAAGCCATGACGGTGCTGAGGCATAAATACTTTTAAGTGGATTAGAGATCTGATATTACGCACGACTGAAAGTCAGCAGTCTGCAGTCGGTAGCCATTTCACCTCTAAATGTACCTACACGCGTACAGCAAACGTAGCCCAATTAGCGATTAAACGATGCTGGCCAACTGGATGGATATCGGTCCCTCGTAAATCGGGACTCAGAGTCGTTTTCAAATGAAATCCTGTGGCGTGGTGCACCGAGATTCGCGTTTACGATTAAGCTCGATGGGACACATAGGAACCGTTACGCTGCAGTGGTGACGCGATGCCAGGGCATAGGCATCCGGTTCACGCGAAACAGCCCGAATAGCATATTCCAAGACACTGATGCATACCTGCCTGGGTCGCGTTGTTCACAGGTGCATTTACTTTTATTCATTTCCTTGCTTCTGCTAGAATTCAAATGAGCCAGCTATAGTTTCTAAGATTAGCTTCATTTTCTACCCTAAAGATGTCATGTTTTAATCATCCTAAACTTTTTGTATATTTAAAATAAGTTATAAAAATAGTTTATTGACCCAGAAAAGCTCTTCCATCCAGTACATTTCTTTGATTGTACATTTTATTCATTTATAATGCCTCCTCATAATCATCTTTCTTATCCTCTTTACTTTCCTTCCCTTTCACCATTGATACTAGTATATTTGATAGCTTCGCTGTAAAATCTAATTATCAAATTGGTGTTTCACGGGTTAACTTCATCATCCAATAGACAATAAAGTTCGAAATCTCCATAGTCTTTTTAAAAGAATGTTTTGAGTTTATGAAAAAAAATTACAAATAAGAATCATACTCCTCATCCGTTTTACTGTCCTTCTCTTTTATCATTAATTTTATTCCATTTGTAGCTCCTGGTGAAATCCAAATGAGGAAGCTATCCTTTCATATTGTGACTTCATCTTCCACCCTAAATAGTAATCTTTAAAATTTTCCGGTCGACACATCTCTTGTCAAAAGAACGCTTTGTTAATTTGAAATATAAGTTAAAGGGACAGATAATCGGTCCAGAAACCTCCCTCCACGCGGTCTTGAACTTCCTTCTTCTCTTCAATTGTGTATCTTTCTCTTTCTCAGTTCCTCCTACTCCCACTCCTTCTCTTCCTCCTCTTCCCACTCCTAGTCCTGCTCAGCCACAACCTCCTTCTTTACCATTCTTATATTCTTTCACTTCCTCCCGCGATTCGCTTCTCAGATACTTCTTTCCTCCCCCAGCCAAACGTCAGTTTGCTAGGTGCACACAAACGGAACCTAATTATCATTTATCCAATGCACATCATCTGCACAGATTTCCAGGGTCCACGCTGGTAATGATGTAGTGTCATTTTCCGCGTTTCTTTTTCTGAAATTCTCGCATGAAAACGATACGCAACCACGCGAACATTTTGCTATTTATTCTTACCGTTAAGCGGAATGTCGAGCGATCCCATGCCAATATCCGCGCTCGATGGACGATAACACTTCCTATTTCTTCCTCGCGGAATGCGAAGAACTTTCCTTATGTATAAACTAAAGAAATTTAAGCCAGAGGTATAAACTCTTTTAAATACAAATTATCCCTATTTGTCATTAGTTGCAAGATGGCCAAGAGAAACATGAATTATATATAATTTTGCAGGAAAATCGTCACAGACGTCATGTAAAACATGCGATTCTTCTCAACTATGTTCACCTACAATAAGTATTTTGGATCGTTTTTTAAATTCTTCTTTCTATGAATTTCTTTTATTGAGAAAAGCAATTATAGTAATGTTAAGTAAATAAATAATAGAAATCAAGGTTTAATTATATGGAGTTCTTAGTTGCAAATTTATTTTAATAAAAATTAGAATATAAATGACGGTCTACACTCTACACTCTACAGGTAGCCTAGTACTCACATTCTCAAACTTTTTGGTAAAGGAAAGGAACAATATTTGAGTTTTAAACATCTTTAAAATATTCTCCAGCATACGGCAAGAGCATTTTAACATTCTGAGGTTACAGTACCTTATAAAACGGATTGGTACATGGCTAACCATGTACCATCTACATTCATATGCAAATTTCCAAGCTAATAACGATTTCGTATGTAGATCCCTATTTAGCAACAATAAAAGTTTAGGTACAATACGTTTACAAAATGCAGAATTACGCCCTTTGAGAGCAAATTGCAGGATTCAAAATGTAGGATAAAATAGCTCAGAAACATCCGATATCTGTCAAAGTGTATTAATTGTCAAATCAACTATTAGAAACATCGTTCATCTGTAATCTATTTAGCATAATTTTCTGGGAAAAAGAAGATATTATAGTTTATGCAGAAAAATGAGGACATCAAAATAGATAAAAATTCTACTTTCTGAATTAATTCGCATATTGAAACCGTTATTTTTTACCAAACCGAAGGAGCGAAATGAGAATTGCTTTGTAACTTTTTAATAAGTAGTATAAAAGGTAAAATATTAAATGTCGAATGCTTGCAAAAGATTGCTTAATCAAATTGGCGTGATATTTATATTTCAAGTTAAATAAGGTCTTGACTTTTGTAAAATTATATAGAATATTGGAAATCAACTCGACTCGATTTCGCTTACAGGCGCTACGTTAAAATTGTGTCTGTGGATCACAGAAATTTCAGAAACAGGATAGTTTTTTTTCAAATTTGCAGAAGAGCGTCGAAAATTTGTAAAAAAAAACTGATTTCCATAAGTGTATACATAATATAGAAAAATCTTACCCTTAATATTTTAATATACGGTTTTGGTAAAGTTTGCGTTTTATTCTCAGAGAACTAATTTTCGAAAAGTTAAGAAATCGTACGTTTTTATTTATATGTGAGTGAATGTCATTTGACAATTTCACGCCCACAATACATTAAAATGCGAGATTAACAGTTTTATGTGTATGATAAAAATAAATGTAATCGCTGGTATCGGTATGTAGGAACGGTGTAAAAAATGCAGAAGTACAGCGAAGAGCGTGTATAATTTAGGTGATTTTGAAAAGATTGTAGGCTACTACTTTAACGGGTAAAGAAGAAGGGGGTATGATGAGGAAGAGATGAAAAGAGAGAAATCGGCAACTGGCTTGTTCGATCGAAAACCGGCAGTTTCAGTAGAGTCGTAGAGGCGATCGGACTGTGCGTACCGTTCTGTCCTCCTTAGGCACTTCTTGGCTGCGGTTGCCTGTTGCCTCAGACGTTGTCGGTCGCTTGAGGAAGAGCCACGGCCAGGTGTACCTCTTCGCGCTGGTACCCGCAGTAGTTACCGTACCTGGGATTACCATTGCAAATCGGCAAACAGTGATTTCGAAGTGGGTACGCGTGCGCGATAAATAAGTGCAATATTGTCTCGTAAGGCTTGCGATACGGTTTCGCATTGTGTGCCTTAATCTGAAATTGCACCCACGGCCCTTTTTCACACGCACGCGCGTGAATAGAACTCACGTGAAAATCGGTGTCGCTTCTGGAATTCACTGTGTCTTTTAAAATATACCGGAAATTCCTTGAAAGGTATCCAAGCTATTTGCATTCTCGTCGTAGTTGCGCGAACGTCTCGTACAGCGCATCAGCAGGTGCTTCCGTCCGCACCAGTCCAGTCATCTCAATCAAGCACAGTCCCGTACGTACCCGTCATCCAAGGCCGTATCGTGTTTCGAGTTATATGCACTTCGCTCGCGGTCAATGGCTTGAAATTATCGTTACGCACCAGTGATCCACAGTCAATTATTGGCGGGGCTTGAAATTGTTTTTTTTTTCCACAGTACGATTTGTCAAAAAATAATCCTAAGCCCTAAGTTTTTTCCCCTGTTCTTTCCTCAAGTCATTATTGAACCGACCACAAACGCAAGGTATCCATAGAGTCCTATGGAAAATACTCTAAGTTCCATTCAATTTCCGAGACAAGATTTAAAAAAGAATTACAAGTCGAGACGAAAATAGAAAAGGGTTTAGAATAAGGATTTTGTCTGTAAAGTTTTTAATGTATCTCAAGTCTCTTATTTTTTATATTCTTTTTAATTTTCTTTAAATTCGGCTTAAATTCTGAAGAAATGTTTTACCCGTGATTCTCTAGAAATATTACAGGATTGAGGAAACATTTACACTGAGCTAACGTTCAAGAACTTGATCCATTTATTGATTAATTATACTTTCGTAGCATTATCCCTCTTAATCTCGTCAAATATTTCAAATATAAATAAATAATTTTAGGGTAACCAGACAAAATTCTTTTTTCACACAAAAATAAGGAAACAAAATTTAATCAAAAGTAAAAATGTGCAAAAAACTCGAAAACACGATGCGTTACGATTGGATTATTTCATAGAAAATAATTCAACACGTTATATTATTGAAATAATTACTAGCACTTAATAATAATTACATAGAATCCTTTCCGCAGCCTCGTTTTTACTGCCCTTCTATTTGAGTATATTTTGTTAGTAGAAACCCATTCTGAGCTCAAATGAACAGCATGTTTTTATTTACTTATAAGAACCAAATGTCGTGATTTGATCATTTTCAATCTATTTCTGCTCTCATTTCACCAATTTTCATGATTCCACAAAACCCAGCACAAAAATGATAATTTAAGAAAGTTATATTGGATCAATTCAGCGTTA
>CAKNWT010314343.1:0-13060 GCA_932066315.1 Andricus coriarius | reverse complement strand
AAATTGGAATTGTTATTTTGAATCCTGCTCGCACTTTTTCTAAGGTAAATTTTTAATTACGTACATTTGAGCCATCACCCACAAAATTCTCTTTTTAAAAGCAATTTAAAAAAATCTTTAAATAGTACAAATTAAAGGATGGGTGAAGGAGATGTGATGTCGAGAACGGATTAAGTTGTTCTACAATTATAAATAAGTCTATTCCGTTAGGGTAATTCAGGAAAACTTACAGAGAAAATGATGTCCTGCTGACCACAAGTCAGAATGATTGCCTGTGGACCTGGAGGTGCGATGGCGTTGGAAAGTAGCCTACAACTTCTCATAATTATATTAATTATATTAATATCATATTATCTCAAAATTCAACCGGTTAAATAAAATATTTTATCAATTGAAAATTGGCCTTAAAAATGCTAAACGTAGGTTCATATGGTAAAAACAAATCTTTCTTGGGGTCGCAAAATGATTATGATTGTTTTAAGTTTGTTTAGGGAGCCATTTATTTTTTACCGTATTGGTTATCGAATGTTACACTTTCTTTAAAAATTTCGAACATTTTATTTCATATTTGTATATTTTTCAACAGCTCACGTTCTAGAAGAATTTTAAATGGCCCACGATCCATCACACCGGATTACCCTTGCAAGAAGGAGTACTGTGACATGCGTGTTTCCTGAAAATTTAAAAGGAATATGTTGTATTGTTTAAGACTAATCTTTTCAACTAATATTTCAAGAGCTGAACGCGAACCAGAATTATTAAAAAAACTAACGAAAAATTAGAACAAAAGTGAGAACAACTTGGGTGAGTACAACTTGGGGTTGTTTGAATATCTCACCGAATTACGAAAAACTTAAATAAATTTTTTTTAAGTCTTATCTTGGCAACTAAATGACATAATTCAATTTTCTTTGCGGCAGCCTGCATATTTTCCAAAAAAACTAAAAAGTCAATTACTTGGAAAACCCATGTTTAATTTGCATGTATTTTTTCAGTTTTATAATAATATGAGGAACATATATTTTTATAATAGAGAATAATTTTGTCAATGTATGAATTGTTTTCGTAAATATCGATAGTTTTATGACTCAAATAAGTTCAAATTATATAAGATGATATGTTCCGTAAAAATAAGAATCCACAATGTTGAAGAATACCAAAAATATAATCACAGAACTTGAAAATTTTCAAAATTTAAAATTACAGAAAAAACTACCAAAAGTGCTAAGAATGTTTAGAATGCTGAAATTTCAACTTCACGAAATGAGCAAATTACCAGAATTTCTGAAAACTTAAAATTGCTGGCAGATAAGAAATACTTGAATATAATATTTTTCATAAAACTATAAATTTAAAAAAAAGAATTGATATTTCGACATAGCTATTTTATATTATGAAAATATAATTCTTCTATGAAGGGATAGTTTAGCGAGGACAAACTTCACATGATATCTTCTTTGTATCACTATGAATTTAACAAAAATCAAGAAAAAATGAAGTGTAGCCATTTGGAGATTATTGTCTTTTTAGTTTTTCAGAAAAATATGCGCCATATAATTTTAAAAGTCTTTGGATAGCGTCTATATATCACATGATACTTTAAAATGGGTTTTAAAATGGGGCCCGCCCTAATGTCACAAAGTGTCACATATGAGTGGGGTACAAAGCTTTTTTTTACACGTGACACACCTCATTTCAAAACAGAATGGTGAGTTATGTCTTTCTTGTTGAATTCCAGGTAGTTTTCTAATTCCTTTTTGACCAGATGTTCTTGCTAAGAAAATACGATATACTGCTTGCTTACGAGTTTTTTTGCTTTTGTCAAATAGCATAGCCAGCGGAAAATTCCCTGCCTGTCCGAAATATCCATTATTTTGGATCACTTCGTGGTTCGTTTCACGCAAATTATCTTTAAGGTGTTTTGTGAAATTAATGCTGTTCCAAAGTGCTTTGGACTATCTATGACTTCTGGCTGACATTTGATCAGAAACCACATTGGTACATAAACACATACAACAAATTTAACTAGAAGTCGCAATTCGAAGGGTGGTTGTTTTGTTCCCATGTAGGTTATAAATCTGGCTTCTGAAAATGTTCCGGAATTTCTCCCGGTCAACTGTGGAGGACCCTCTCCTGTCGTAACAACTGTCTTGACATTAAAAAGTCACTTCTGGTCTGAGCTAAAATCAATTGTGGTGACTATCAGGCGATTTGGAGATTGTACTGCATCAAAGTAAATAACTATTCGTTTTTCACACGAACGTAAAATTTTGCCAAAAATACCAGAGGAGTCAGCAGAACCAGAAGTTTTACCATTAAGTTTTATAAACAGTTGCTTGAGTGGCTATTCATTTGCGTGAAGCTAAGAGACGACCCATTGTAAAGTTCTTTCCAATTTAATTTCTAGTCTTCGTATGATACCAGAATGCTTACCATTATTTGTAGGACAACCAGCGCATCCGATACAATTCATATAGAACGAATTAATCCCGTTTACCTTAAAAAGTGCCATATTGTATTTAAGACATCCTCAGATGCCGTAGATCATGAAGATACGAGACATAAATAAGAACCTTAACTTTCTTGAATAAGACAAGTGCGTTATTCTCGCTGTATTTGCTTTAATATTCTATCATTTACTCTTTTCATAAGTTTCGTTTCGTCTTTTCTTCCATAGAAGAAAATAGCTTTCAGTTGTACGACCAATGGTAACGTTTCTCTTTGGAATTTCAAAAGAAATCTTATTCTTTTTTGATAAACTTTACTTTTATCAAAAGCAAGCCCTTTAACTTCAGGAATTTACTTACTCACGACATACAAGAGTGAAGAAGCCAGAGCTGCAGCTCTTCGATTTCCTATTCCGTATTTGTCATAAGCTGCTAGATATGTTGGGCATTTTATTCTAGTTTGTTTTGCTAATTTCATTTGACCAGGAAACCACTGCTTATCTTTATCTCCATCTTTATCCATATCCCTATTTGCATCCTTATCGTCACTAAAATCCATTTCATCTCTCTTCTTTTCAGCAATGTTGATGAAAAATATATCTCCGGGAATTGCATGAGGAATTTCGTCCCAATTAATTTAAAGTTCTCTAGGTTTTTTCCAAGTTCCACTTTCTCTATTAATAAGTTCTTCATATATTCGTCGTTTCTCTTGCTCATCAGGATGCTTAGTTCTGATCCATGGTGCGGATGGTATTCATCTATTTTTTGAAGTTTGGTTTTCTAACGGAGATGACCTGTCTGTTTCAGATAATTTTTTCTTGCAAGAGCACAATTCACATTCCCACTTACAAATTACCTCATTAAAAAGCCTGTAGCTCTCTTACTTAAGCAACTTGATTTTGTTGATAAAATTTGACTTCTTATCCTCTCGTTTATAGCTCTTTGTCAGATTAAGAAGCGCATTACGATATTTCGAGATTATGTCCACAAAAGTTTTATCGAAAATGCTTGTTAGCGAAGTTTGTTTCCTTTTTTTTAATTTCTTTCAACCATGATAAATTAGTAATCCTAGAAGAAGATGAATACTTCCCGTTTCATTCTTCCAACAAATATTAATTTAAAAAAAATATTGTCTCGTGACATCCATGTGATATGGCAACTTACTGCCGTCGAACGTTCAACAATTTTCAAGAATCTTACACATGTCTTACATGTCATTCATAATCAAACTTTGTACTATATGAGGCATGTACTGCACATGGAATTATATCATAAAATCATGGACATAAGATATGTTTTGATAAGGTCTATACTAAATATGCACTGATTATAGTACACAGCTTTCACCGTTCATAACAACATAATCTGAAACTTCAGTTTCAGGTCAGCCCTGAAGAAGTGAACTGCAATGTTCACGAAACGTCGAAAAGATGCATAGTTTTGCACGCGATTGAAACCCGAAAAAAGCTTTAAATTTTAATTTTAAATTATCAATAAAAAATCCTTCGCGCCCACTAAAAAACTTTTCAGGTCCCCACCACCCTGCAAAAGAAAAGATCAAAACTTTGTTTTTGTGATTCTCTCTATATTCATGTTACAAGAAATATTCACCTAGCCCTGATTACATGGGAAATTGTTGATACAAAATATACGTGTCTTATATTTTGCCTTAAGAAAGCAATATATTTCAGCTTCAAACAATTCTGTGACATTACCAGGTTTCAACACGTGAATGAATCCAGGAAACCATTCATTTTGCACAGGCTGCAGAAAAAAGTTAGAAGCTGCTAGCGAGATTAAGAAAATTTAAAGAAATTAAGACAAAAAATGAAAGAAAAGGAAATAGGTTCGCAATCAGTAACGTCACAACATTCTTCTACATACTTGCAGTTTTTTTTCTATGAGCAATTGACCCTGTCATCAGCTCCCTTTAGAAGAGCCACAGTCAGAACAACGAAGAAGAATGTAATTTTGGGATTCATTTTTTTCGAGAAATGATTATACTTCTTCTGCTTCCGTCGCAGCTTTTATACCATGCAAAGACGTATATCTAACCCCACCAGGACAAATTTTATCAGTGGAAAATAAACTTGAGTAAATGCATCTCTGAAACACGTCAAAAAAATGCGACAAATTTTCCTCATGGGGGGAGACTAGCCAATCAACTGGCAATACATACCCAACAAGCGGCAGAAAAATACGTACCCCTGTTCTTTGGGGTCCATAAGTTTACCTATATAGTTTTATTGTTTATTGAATTATCATACTCATGCGTTCGGTAAAGGCTCGCAATTTTTCAAAAACAGTTATAAAAGTGTTTTTATTTTTTCTTGCCTTTATTTTTTTAATAACGCCAGAAAATATGAAGAAATATTTTTTATTGCCAGCGCATTTTTTATAGGTATACAGCAGAGGCTCAGAATTATTTTTCAAACAAGTAAATACTGCTTTTTTATTATGTTTTTAATATGTAGAAATTCTCGAGAAAATATTTTTACATTCATTTGAATAATGTATAGGTATACAAATCTAATAGCAAACAGAAAACAATTAATGATGGAATCGAATTCATTTTAGATCAGTTCATATTTCCGTTCAGAAATTATGTTTATAAATAAAGGCATATTATTTTTCTAGGTTCGTCTTCAATCATTTAATTTATTAATTCATTGTAAGTTGCCCTTTTATTTCAATCTCTCTATTTTGCATTTTCTTTTAAATAATATATCCAGTTCAAAAACAGAAAATGTTTTTAACTTGTAGAAGAAAAATTCACAATCTACGAAAGTCGTGAGCCTAATAATTTTTTAACTACGTACGTCGGAGTTCTGAGAATCATTCCGAATTAAAAATTTGACCAAATCAATTTGGAATCTGAAGAATGTAAAAAAGAATATTTTAAAGGCCAGCAATTTTACTGGCTGAAGATCAGTCATGGTTCCTCAGAATATCCCCACAGATATTTAATTTTTATTTACTCCTGCCAATTTTGAATGTAAACATGAGCTGGATTTATTGAGTAGCCGCTGCTTTTGTTTCACTCCATAAGAGAAATTCTTGATATTATGTTTTGAAGAAATATCAACTACGGATTAATGAAAGATTGGTTTTCGGTTCAGTGAGCGTTCGCTTCCGGACCCTGACATTTTTATTTCTTAAGGGTCCTGATTGATACCCGGATTTGGACCCTCAGGGAAACATTTAAATTTCTTAAGATGTTACGGTGTTGACCGGGTAATTAATAAAAGAAAAAGTTATTTTAAATCAATCGATGCTGTTGGTTACTGATCCGTTGTTTGCACTTCTTCAATTCAAGGGAGGGTGTTTTTTTTTAACTTTAGACCTCGACATATCTCAAAAAATACGCATCCTATGAAAGAAATATCCGTGATAAAAACTTTTTATTTTCGAGGGGAAAAGCAACTTTGAAAACATTTACCCCACCACCCATGAGGCAGGAGTCGGCGTAACTTTGTAATTTCTAATGAAAACCCTAATTTTTTATTACAGATTCAGATTCTTCTTCATGAAATACGTAAGTTTTATTCAATACATCTTTTTCGATTCGCGATAGATGACCCTGCAATTACGAAAAATGTAATTGTTAATTATTTCAAAGACTTCGAAGAGTACCCTTACGTCTCACCATCAGGGTGCTAGTTTTCGGTCAACATTATACCATAAGTGTTCCAAATGTTGTCCTCGCATTTCGATGAACTTATTAATCCGAGCTTCAAAAGATTCCAAGCAACTGCTAAGTGTGCCTCTCACAAACTTCTGTTGACAATTGCTTTCTAATTACCCTTTGAAGCAGGCATCAGTACTTTGAAATTTTTATCTTCCAAATCTGCAACTATGTCGACCAACTCTCGATGAAGGACAAATACATCATTCGTCCTCAAAAACTTGCATCAAACTAATTTGGATCTTGAATTATGGTTTTCATGATACACAATGAGATTGGAAATTATCGTATATTGCGAACAAGAACAAATGACAATCGTAGAGTGGAGTAACGTATAAACGAGCATGACTAACTAAAAACAAACGAATATTGCCAAGTGCGATAGCACATTGTCTACAGAGAATTAAGATCAAGAAACAAATTAATTTAGCGGCGTGGATGGGCGCACGTATGAGGATCAAAAACAGAAAACAATTGAAGATTGAACAATGAGCTAGCAAGTTAACTTTAACTGCCAACAAGAACAAATTAAAATCCTAGAGCGGAGTAACGCATAAACGACCATGCCTAACTAAAAACAAACGAACATCGCCAAATTAGATGACACATTGTCTACAGAGAATTAAGCTCAAGAAACAAATGAAGCTAGCAGCGCGGATGGGCACACGTATTCATTTGATTTGGATGCGATTTTTGCGTTCATTTCAGTTGGTCGTAATTAGCTGCTTTTGTTTGGGTTATTGCTGTTGCTTACGTTCGTTTCAGTTGTTTGGTTGTCTTTGTATTCCACATAACTTGACTCCATTACTTTTACAATGGAAATTCTATCTCAACAACAAAAGAGTGAAATGATTCTCATTTATGGAGAAAGTGGCAGGAATATCAATGATGCTCTTATGCTTTATGCTCAACGCTTTCCAGAAAGTGTTCTTTCACGCGCTTGTTTTTTACCGGGTTGTCCACAACTTCATCACTGAGGGAAGCGTACAACCAAAAGAAAAAGGAAGCGTCGATTAACAGATGCTGGAGTTCATGATAAAATTGCGATTTTAGCTGCAGTCAATAATGAAACGTCAGTATTGAAACGTAATAAATATCATCCTTATCATATTTCACTGCATCAAGAACTTCATGGCAATTGTTTTCAGAACCGAGTAACATTTTGTCTATGGGCGGTTCAGCAGATACAAGCAAACCCAAATTTCTTTTTTCGAGTACTGTTCAAAGACGATCGGTCTTTCATAAACCATGGTAACGTTAATCGGTACAACATGCATTATTGGAGTGAAGAACATCGACTTATAAATGCAGGTATTAGATATGTGTAAAATTGCCCCCCCCCCCCCCATCGCTGTTTTTGTCAAATTTCCAAGTTTCGAGACACTGTAAACCCGAAGAAGAGGCACACTCTTTTAGTGTCGGAAACTAAGGGTGAAGCCAGCTATTTTGGATAAAATTTCCAAAAGTTAGAGCATTTTCAAAATTTGTAAGACCATTTCTTTAAGATCCTTACGATTTTGTTCGATAAAAATAAAATTATATCAGAGTTATAGCATATGCAAAATTCAAAGAGACAATCAAAAACTAATTTTATAAGCTAAACAATGCATGATATAAAAAAACTAAAGACAAGAAAAACGTTGCTTGTTGAAGTCCCTACAGCCTCATCATAACAACTTTTTAAATTTTCTTGAAAAATCGAAAGTTCAAATTTTGATTGAAAAAGATGAAAAAAAAATTAAATTTTCAGACAAACCAAACCAGCTACGAAAAAAATAGAGATTCAAAAGTTGTTTACCTGAAGAATAGCTAAAAAAAATGGTTATCAATCGTTTTTTGATAGCGTACGTAGTTTCTGTTTTATTTGTGAAAAATAATACTGAAAATAAGAAAAATTAAATTATTTAGAAAACGACGCGAAGTACGAAAAAAAATTAATACGAAAATGTTGTTCACCCAAAAATAATCAGTAATATTTTTACCAATAATTTTTTGATGGCATACGTAGTTTTTATTTTAATCGTATGAAAAAACATTAAAAATAAGAATATTAAACTTTTTGAAAGACATCAGAAGGTACGAAAAAAAACTAATAGACATTTTTTTTTTTCATCCAAACAGGATGTATACAATTGTCTTGTTAATCATTTTGGGATATGATGAGTAGATTTTCTTTTAATCGCAAAAGGCAAAAGTTATTCAACCAAAAAAGGTGTACAAATTTGCCATAAACTTTGGATATAAAAATACATTAAAAATAAAAAAATAACTTCTTGGAGAAACGACACAAGTTGAAATAACATTTAATTTAACCAAATTTTTCACGCTAAAATTATATTTGCAAATTTTCTTAGATCGAGTTTAAGCTAGGATGCGTAATTTTAGTTTAAATCGTAAAAAATAACATTAAAAAAAATTCAATTCATGGAATTTTTTTTTAATTTAAATTTAAAATCTGTTTTGCTTGAAATATCAAATATTGCATTCCTTAAAAATTCATATCTTCCGCTTCAAAATTACTCTACTTTGTAAAAAAATAAAAGATCTTAATAAAAAGTCAGTTTTTTGGTGGAGATTCTCTATGGTTAAAAATTTAACTATTTCGCTGACAAATCATTGTTTCTCAGTTGAAAATTCATTTTTTAACGGAAAATTTGACTATTTTACTTAAAAGAATATTCCATTAGTATTGTTCAATCAGTTTTAATTGCTTGAATAATAGAAAATTGTTGGTATGTGCATAATAAATAACTAAACTGACACTTTTAATTGTTTCAAATGGGAAAACACATTTATAAGAAAATTTAAATTAGATTCCTAGCAAAATTTTAAATTACTTTTTATTTGAAAAATTAACCTTCAGAGAGTAATTTAAACAATCTCATAAGCTTTTAAAAACTTTCGAAAAGTATTTTATAAGAGTTTAGGAATTTTTTTTTTGTTTCGCAGGATTTTTAAACAAATTTAGGAAAAATTCGAGTCAATTTTAAAAATATTTGGAAGGTTTCAAAAAAAAGTTTGAAAATTTTTAAATTTCAAAATATTTAAAAAGGGTTACAACAATTTGTAGATTTTCAAATGTTTCAGAAAAAGCTATCTATAAATTTTGAAAGGTTTCAAGCGAATACAATTTTTTCTTAAGACTTGGAAAAAAGTTCAGAAGCTTTTTACAAATTTTGAAATGTTTCAAGAAAATAAAAAGAATTATTTAAGATTCCAGGAAAAATGTTGAATTATTTTTTATTTCAAAAAATTAATTCATACAGACCATAGGATTTCAAAAAATTTCAAAAGATTTCTATAAATAGCGAAGAAAATTTTCGGGACATTTAAAGGTAATTTTTATAAAAAAATATTTCCTTAAATCTTTCAGCGTTACCGAAAAGGTAAAATTAAAAAAAAATAAAACCTTAATGTACTTGTTTTCGAAAATTTCCGAACCACTATTGATTTCGTGAGTTTTATAATTCAATAAACCATATAACTATATACCTGCATGAAATTTATGCGTACAAAAAAATATTTAATATTTGCCAGTGTTATCGAAAACATAATATTTGAAAAACTTAAAACTTGATAAAAAGAATTCAACTGATTTATTAAAAAGTCATCTTCTTAAGTCGAAATTTAAATCATTTTGTTGTAAATTTAACTGTTTCTTTAACAATTTTCGATAGTATGAACGGATCAAAAAAATCAGAAAAAATGTAAGCGATTTGATTTCCATAGTTTGTTTCTACTTTATTATGGGTTAGGACTGTTGGGACAGATGTTTTAGAACGTTTGTTGTTAACGAAGAGCCAACAAGTTATTGCATTATTTTCTATATCAACCTCAATTCTGATTGTTTACTCGGAGTACAATGTTTCACTTAATGTTTTATATCTAGATCTAAGGGATGAAAAAGCCTTATAATTCGTTAAAGTTTGCGTTTGCTTGAATTTCTTATGAGCTTTTTTTGTTTAATCGTAGTTTTTTTAGCTCCGGGTTAAAGCATCTGAGATACGTGGATGAGAAAATTTTTCTATGAGGAACATATTTTTCGATCGCAAAGCTTATATGATAGTAATAGTGCTCTATAGATGTCTCAAGGTCAGCATTTTGTAGTTTTATTTCCCAATTAACCTCTCCTACATACTCATGAATCGCTTGTAAATTTGCTTTATCAAAGTCTAATATAAAAAATGAATCCGTAGCAGGAGGATGTTCTCCTGGAAGACTAATAGAAATAGAAATATTCAGGGGAGGATGAAATGTAACACAGCGAACTGAAGGATCAATTGCGACCTGTATACACAGTTCTTGGATATCAGAAAATACTAAGTCTTTTAAAACTCTGCGTAGACTATATAATACATCATTTAATTGTTTAAGGTTTAAGAAACCGTAAGTGGTTGCAACAGTTTCGGCCTAAAAGTCAGAGCTTAGCGTGGGGGCATCTGACAGCGATGTTGCTGATTTTGGTACAGTGCCTCAGGTTCATGTGACGTATCGTGGAGATTATAAGTAGAGCTAACTATGTAATCAGTATGAGGTACGTGAACTTTAACAAAAATCTGTTCAATACTATTTTTTGAGGTAGGTATGAGATTTCAACGTAGTTCATTACTTACAGCTGTTAGTACACACCCGCCCCTTTCAGGAGTGCTGGTACATGAAGATCTATCTGCCCGAAAGACGTGATAATTATAGAGGCCGAGTTCGGCATCGCTTATGCCAGGATGCAACGAAGTTTCCGTAAATACAATGACATCCCGCCGAGTAGATGAGATTGAGATAGCGTTTCCTAGTTCCCGCAGTTTCGTGTGTAGTCCTCGCACATTTTGGTAGTAAACGTATATACTGGTAGACGTGTAAGTTGGTGAGTCAGGCGAGACCTTTCCTTACTTTTTTGGATTTGGTGGACTTTAAGTAGATTGGGCACTAATAATTATTGGAACACCATTTAAAAAACGAATAGTGCTATCAACTTATCCTTTATTTCGAAGCTCTTGTAGTTCTGGTTTCAGCTTTTTCAACTGTTCTCTCTGCATCAAAGTATGGTCAGCATGAAGTCTGTACGGGCCATCATATTTAGCTTTGTTACGAAGTAGCTTTGAGGCTGAGCCAGCGTCGAAGAAGACGACTTTGATTGGCAGAGGTTTCTCGTTAGCTTTTTTTCCCACCCTGTAAATTCTCAATCCGGCTAGTGAAATTTCAGCTGTGACCACAATGTCGATTAGTTTAGTCCCATTGTCAGCAATTGTCAACTGGGCTGTGGTTGCATTTGATTAAGGAATTTCATGAAAATTATGTTGTTCGCTCTGAGCTGACGATCCAGGACTTCAGATACAACTTCGTTTCTTTCGGCAGATGAGCTGACATTTTCCATGTTTGTTGACGTTGCTTTCACAGTATTCAGTCGAATCTTGATAAAATCCACAGACTCATCTGTTGCTTTCTGACGATCAGAGATTGTGTCCAATTTACTGGATAGATTCTGAATGGCAGTGTTGAAATCTTCCTTATTTTTATCTAGTTCTTCTTGTATAGCCAGAAGATTTTTTTCCAATAATTTAAAGATAAGTGCTTCGAGCGATTCGTTTGAAAACGTAGTATTAGGAGAACTGGGTCTGGACGATGCTGAACAACATTTTGGAAATATTCCTTCCGAAAAAATGTTATATCTGCAGGCACATCCATCGTGGAAAAGAGTACGATAGCCGGTACATTCAATACCTCAAGTACTTCGAGGGTGACCGCAGTGCGGACAGGGGTGATCTACCATATCAACCGACAGTTTAAAGCGATCTGCCTTATCGGCGGTCAGCTTGGAACGGGCTGTGTTATCCTCAGGCATTTTTGAATGAAACATACCTGTCACTTCAATTAAAATCTCACATAAACGGGTTTAAGCAAATGAAATTGCGACCAAGAGTGAAAGTCACATCTCGGCCAGGAGCATTCGCCAAAGATTGTATATTTTGATTATTTATTCCTCGAATACATCTGTGTCCATGTTTACAATCGCTAATTATCGATATTTTGATTTTTAGGTTGAACGCTTCTTTTTCAAACAGTGATGATTCCTTTCACATCGTGTTTTTTCTCATTTAGTAATGAAAAATTTTGTTTAAAATTATACAAAGCAGAGCACAAAGCCTTATTTAACCCGCCCTTAGTCGAAGCTCTAAAACTGACACGAGACCTATCGAGCTAGAACGACCCGCGTTCCAGCCAGATCTAAGGTAATTGATTCGCGATTTTTGTATCGGGTGCAAAATTATCCCGGGTTATTAATACTTTATATCTTTAGCCTAACATACCCTGATCATCCCTTAAGCATCGTAATTTTACTTGTATCCCAGTTCCTACTTATTATTATTATTATTTTTTATTTTTTTTTTGGTTATGGCTTCTGATTTTGCTAATTTAATTTAATCTATATTCTATTTTCTTTGGTTATGGCTTATGATTATATTAACCCGTTGTGGTCATTGGGATTCCAAAGCACCCCACGCAAACTTTGCGGCTAACAAGGGGGGGTAAGGTGGGGGCCCGACGCCGATTTTTTGGAAACTTTGCAGATGAAAAAAAAAAAAAAAAAAAAAAAAAAAAAATTTTTTTGGGCAATCGTTTATATTTAGGGGTGGAAATCACCCCTTCTATATTTTTGATACTTTTACTGTTTTAAAAGGTATAATTGTTTTTTCTTTCTTGTTTTTGCACGAAATTATTCTAATGAATTCTATATTATAATATTATCTTGAGTTTTTTAAAATACTTACCCCCTAGAGTATGATAATTCAAAAAATCTACCCCTATACGATGCTTCGCCATATGACACATAGTTTAAGATCTTAGACTTTGTTGCTGCAAACATCTAGTTTTTATAATTAATTTTATTAAAAATTATCAGTCTTATTCGAAATAACCCCTAAATTGTGTG
>CAKNWT010314307.1:4267-15278 GCA_932066315.1 Andricus coriarius | reverse complement strand
AAAACGATTCTGTAAAAACTACAAAATTTTGGTTCAGCCTAAAAAATCATGGTGTTGAATTAACAGATATTTGGTTGATTCAACCAAATATATTTGTTCAATCTAAACAAAAATTTTGTTGTGCCTACCAAACTTTTTCGTTGGTTCAACAAAACGCTCCAAGAAAATAATTTGGTTGGTTCAACAAAACGATTTTGTTGCTTCTATAGCAACAAAAAAATTTGGTTGGGAGAACCAAATTTTTTTTCGGTCAACCAAACATTTTTCTCAGTGTGCGGCAGGCCTATATTTGGGCCAAGGTTTAACCGACCATCCGGTGCATAAAGGTGACTTGTGGTTAACCGACTGCTGTATACAGAGTCGGGCCGACCGCATTCTTGCGGTCGTACCGACCATTCTGCCACAGTTTATCCGATCGTCGGCCCAAAGTTGGGCCAGAATTGGGCCGACAGTCGGCTTTTCGCCCACCGCCAAGGTCGGTTGCCAACGTCGGCGAGACCGTGGCAGCTTGAAAACACCTTAGTCGATCCAACTCTGGTTACCGTAGATCGGTTACCAAAGTAGGACCGACTTTGGGCCTATGGTCAATCTCTGGTATCCGACCGAATTTCGCACCTGGGAAGGTTCGCATTTTTGACAAAATCGAGTTCGAAGCATGAGATATAATGTGGTGAGAATGTGCAGATTAATAAGTCAAAAGAAAATTATAATAAATGGACAGTTTTTAGTAAAAAAAATAGCTAAACTTGCAATTTTTACATACATTTTATTTAAAAAAATCAACTTTTATTGAGATGTCATCCTTCTCCAAAACTTTTTGTTAGATTTGACTAAATTCTTCACATTTTGCAGATCAGATCCATTGAGATAAAAAATTTTCAATCCATAAACTTTACAGATTTACTGGTTTGTGTATACGTGATATTTTGGACTTATTTTATAAGATTCCTTTAAAATTCAAGCAAGGAAACCGAAATTTCCTAGTAACTGGAACAAAGGGTTAACAATTGGGTTAAAAAATAACTTTAAAAATAATGCAGAAAGCATTTCAAAAATCAATTCACAATAAATGTGAGAAACGTATCCTGGCGGGGAAAGTAATTGAGTTTATTTTAAGGGTTTGTTTTAAAGTTCATTACGGGTAAGTATGGCCCTATTGAATCTAGCCCTTGAATTTTTTTAGGAGGTTGTAGTTTCAATATTGATTTCCTACCCGAGTAATATAATCAAATAATCTCCTGTGGTTTTGTTTCTTAGTAAATGTCGACTTCTTCTTGGAATATTTAAGTGATGTTGAAACAACCCTTAAAATAATTTCAACGACTTTCCCTGCTAGGATATGTTTTCCAAGTTTATTGTAAATTGATTTCCGTCTTCTGGTCTTGGTTTTTAGAAAATGTATCGACTTCCTTGTTTGAATGTCAAGGAATGAATGTTTAGAAATACGTATTTATCACTTCAAAGAATCGATTTCATTGAAATGAAGAATTATTTTTTAGCGTGTGAAAAAGAGATTCAAACAAATTAGGTTCATACTTTCCAAGAAATAATTTCTTTGACGTAATAATTTTCACATTTAGTGTAGAGAAATATTTGGTTGTATTAAAAAATATCACCAAAGAAATAATTTTCTTGAATCGAGGCATGACTTTTTGTTATATCTAAGCAATATTTACTCAACTAAACCAAAAAAATCCTTGGAATAAAGAAAAGAAACAAAATAAAAACATTCCCTTGGATCAAGTAGTTTTTTTCAGTGTATTTTCGAAAATCCACTCTTGTCACAGATCATAGGCAATTTTAGTTTTTTAAATTTTATAAAAATAATTTTTTTACTCAGTTTAGTCCCGCGGAACCTCAGGATATTGATCGATTTATTTCAAATTTTACACAAGTTATAATATTAGACGCAAACTTATACTTATACGTTTTTGATTCTGTTCAAAATTATATTCTCGATCCTCACCACAGACTGAAAATCTTGACAATCATATTTTTTCAGATTTTTTCATATTTCCTTAGATTATTTTGAATTTTTAGTATTTAAAAATGTGAAATATGTGAATTTTTTTATAATATTTTTTCCATTTTTGATATTTTTTTTTTGAAGCGGGGGCGCGCCACCTGCAGATCCCACTTCCCTCTCCACCCATGTCTAGAAGCCGCTCTAATTCAAACATTTACACTATGATAGAATGAACTACAGATAATTAATTTACAAACGTATGAGCTGTCGTAATCGACTTGAATAAATGTATACCTTGACATAACTAAGATTCAAGCAAATAAGAATCTCATTCGTTAGGGACTATACATAAATTACGTAAGATCTCAAGGGTGGAGGGAAGAGGGGTTCGAGAGATTTTGTTTCGTTTTGTTATGAAAGGGGGGTGGGGGTGCTTCATGCACGTACGTAATGTTTGGAAATTCGCAAATGAAACAAATTAAAGTTAATATCAATTTTACTTTATGAAGTATTATATTTTAAAGTAAAGTCTTGACCTTATTTAATGTATGAGGAGAGATTTTGAATATAATCTTGCAAAGTCAGCGAATTTCTATAACTTTAAACAACTGTCAAGAAGAATAAATTTCAAATTTTTCAATTTTAATTTGAAATTTTTTAAATCCGTTTATAAAGGATTATAAAGTTTGAAAATGTTACAAGTTTTAAATAATGATCTTTGGATATTAATAGTCAGCGAAAATGAAAAATTCATCAGGGAAAAATTGTGGAATTTTCAAAATGAAGTTTTGCAGTAACCCTCATGTAATATCCTTGTTTATAATACTTGTATTTCTATTTCTTTTTCTTATTTTTGCATTTTTTTCTTAAGATTATCTTCTCAGTTATAAATTATATTATTTTGTTGAAATTTCAACAATTTTATTAAAAAGTCATGTTTTTTGGTTGAAAATTCAAGCAATTTGTTGAAAATTCAACTATTTCGTACAAACTTTACTTTTTTTTTAAACTCATATTTTGATGTTGAAAAGTCAACTGAAATCTTTTTTGGATGAAAATTCAACTATTTTTTTGAAAATTTATGTTTTTGATTTCAAAGTTCATCTATTTGAGTAGAAATTGCATCTTTATTGAATAAAAATGGAACTGTTTGATTAAAAATTAATCTTCTTTGCTTAAGGATTCAACTATTTTGTTTGAAAGTTTTGGTTGAACCACTTTGTTAAGGAATCAATTTTTTGTTGAACATTTATATTTTTAGTTAAAAATTCTTTTCTTCAATTGA
The DNA here is from genome assembly GCA_932066315.1 of Andricus coriarius. Classification (NCBI taxonomy): domain Eukaryota; kingdom Metazoa; phylum Arthropoda; class Insecta; order Hymenoptera; family Cynipidae; genus Andricus; species Andricus coriarius. Next base: position 12,027 of record CAKNWT010314307.1, on the reverse strand, counting down.
AAGTTTAACTATTGTGTTTAAAATTGATCTTCGCTAATTGTAAATTTAACTACTGGGGTAAAAGTTCAACTACTTTGTTAAACAAATTTTTTTAAGGTTTGTTTCTTGGTTTGAAATTTCATATTTATGGGATAAAAATGTTACCGTAATTCATATTTACTTGTTGAAAATTCGTCTTTAGGCTTGAGTTGTCAACAATTCAGATGAACTTTTTTTCTTGCTTAACTGAACAATCTTTAGTTATCGAAAATTCGTCTTTTTGATTTAAAAATTCATTTTTTTGTTGTTGAAATATCAACTATTACACTTTTTGTTGAGAGTTAATCTTTTTTGTTTGAAAATTCAACCATTTTATTGAAAATGTTTGTTCAAAGGTTTATATACATCTTTCGTAAGAACTAATTATATAAGTCTTAACCTACAAAGCATGTGTTATCTTAAGTACAAAAAATTTTCTTTAATTTTAAGTCCCACATCCTATTATTTCTGGAAACCACACACACGCTCCACAGAGGCGGGTGTGGGGGGGGGGGGAGGTTAGTAATATTTTGTTATGATTTGTTAGCCCCTTATATAAATAAATAAATTGTACAAAATATTCTATTATTGAGAAATGTACTTGTTTGAATGTGTTTGAGTATAATATATGAACTAATGTGCCAAACCTTGAGGAGCTAAATAAGACTCACTACGCCCAAAAAAAGTCCTCTAAATTTGAACGAAATCGGTTAATATTTAGGTGTCGCGCAAAGACCATGGAGTTTCCCATTGATTTAACATGGGAAAAAGTCAGTTTTTTGTAAATCTATAAGATTAAAACGCGATGATATGTCACAAATAATTCCGCATTTCATTATATTGTTCAGAAATCGTAAGAGAATAAAAACCAATCATAAATTTTGAGTGTGAATGACTTTAAGTCACTCTTATGGGTTCCCGAAAAAAACTCCATAAGTAAAAATTTGAATTTTACTTGATATTGCGGCTTATTAACGCTTCTTGAAAGTTTTTTTCATAAATAATCATTAATGGATTATTCCAGATCACCCAGCCATCTGTTAACTAATTTTCAATTGTTTAAATAATTTTAGCTTATTCATAAATTTTTTTGCAGGTAAATCGCGAAATTAATATATTTTCTAGGCGTTGTGAGTTCTTTAATCAATTATAACAATGACATAACATGTTTAAGTAATTTTATAATTATATTTATATTATATTTAAACAAAATAATATTGCTTAAATGATTTAGATTTGTTTGAACATTTACAAGTATTCTTTGAAAACAAATTAGTACTTAAAAATATTAAAGTCCGTCGAAAATTTGGTGAGATAAAATGTTCCGCCCGCTGTTTTTTAGGTAAACTATATACTTGAACAAATACTTATTATTTAAATCATTATAAAATTATTGAAACTAATTATTTTAGCGTTATCATTGATTAAAGTACTCATAACGTCTATAGAAAATGCGTTCATTTCGCGACTTACCGGAAAAAAACAAATGTTTAAACAGTTAAAAATGAGTTAAAAGGACTGCGTAATCTTACGTTACCGATTAATGATTATTTATGAAACAAAAACGTTCAAGAAACGATAATAAACCGCAATATTACGTAAACATAACATTTGTCACTTATGGGGTTTTCTTTGGAGACCCATAAGAGTAGCTTAAAGTCATTCACCCTCAAAATGTATGATTAATTCTTATTCTTTGACGAATTTTGAACAATATACTGAAACACGGAATTATTTGTAACATATTATCGCGTTTAAATATTATATTTACAAAAAGCTGACGTTTTCCCATAGGTTAAATCAATGGCAAACTTTTTTTTTCTTTGCGCGACCCCTAAATATTAATTGATTTCGCTCAAATTTGGAATTTTTTTTCGCATTCGAACAAGACTGGTTGGTGAGAGCAGAGAAATTCTATAAAAAATCCACCAAGTATAAATAAGAACCACCCTAGTGTTTACACTTCCTCAGCATCTCTCTAACGACAAAAAAAATGACGCAATTTATAACTTGATTGAAATCTTGAAAAATGCGTCATTAGTTCTCAGTGAAACTCTGCTGATTCAAATTTATAAAATAATTATCTTTTTGTTGTGTGTAATTGTGTAAATTTTCTACTTTAATCAAATAATATAAACTCTATATATTGTAGAGCTTGTAAATAGATTGCGTCACCTCCATCAGAATAAGAACTTTATTCACACAATTATCTCTTTTACCAAACGTTATTTACATTAAAAAGAATCTTTTTGTTGTGCGCTACAGTCAATTAGTAAATGAAATACATCCATTTTTTAATAATTTAATATTATATTTGTTAATCAGGAGTGTCATGTATTGGCAGCCAGGGAAGTCTGGCTGCGCTCCACTTTTTTTGACGACCCTAAGGCATTTAAAGGCGACCCAAACAAATTATAGTTTTAAACAAATAAATCATATATTTTACATTAAAAAGAAAGGATAGAGAATTATATCCAATAACAGCCAGGGTTTGCACATATATTACTAGTAATAGTAGTATGGCAATTTTTCATTATAGATTAATTAACTTTATTTCTTTAATTGTCATAAATAAATTAATGCATAAAACTGACATCTGCTGCATTTTCGGCGATTGAATGCATTCATATACTGAATTCGTCGTTAGGTTATGTAAACTTTACATTTAATCAGAACCCAAAACTAAACCACGACAGTTGTAATTATTATAAATTGATATAAAAAATCTTCACAAACAAATTTACTGATTTCGCGTTTTCGAGCATAGACCCTTCTTTCTGTGAATCATTTCTTTTCCGCTCAAGAATAATATCTTGACACAAGAAATTTCCTTTAACAACACTTGTGATTCTTATAAACAATTATTATACAAAATCCATATTTTTGAACATACAACATTATTCTTTTCTGCAGAGTCACTTCTTTTAATCTGAAGAATAATATTATTACAAAAAAAATTCATTTTACAATATATAGTAACAGAAAGAAACAATTATTATTGTATTTATCAATTCTTATGAATAAAATCTCCTCAAAATCACTGTTCTTGGCCTTTTCTTGATTATAAGGTTCTTTTCTTCGGCGAAATATAATTCTTACGATAAGAATAAGTAATTACGCCGAGAAGTCGAACCTTATGAGTAAAAGAAGTTTAAACTGAGAATTTGCTTATAAGAATTTTTTTAAACAATGGTAATTATGTTGTTGAATGTCAATCCATTGTGTTAGGATATTATTTTTCAGATGAAACGAAAAGCCTCTACAAAAAAGAAAAATTTTCTTTGTTCAAAACTGCGATAAAAATGTATTTGCGCATAACAATTGTTGTTGAAAGACAATCTATTGTGACAATAAGAACCGTTTAAAAGTTTACATGCTGTTGAATCCGTCTACGTTGAAATTATTTTATTGTACGATTTAAAAAATATATAGCTTCAAAATCCAAGGTTTCTACAGCAAAATCATCTTTTTGAAATCTTGCGCTTAACTCATTGCCAAATCTAGTGAATTGCGCGAAAAATGTATTTGAAATTGTAAAATCAAGATCAAATTATACTCTGTAAATCTGAACCGAGAAGACGAATAAATATTAGGCGACAGCTGAGTAATCATAAACAATATTTACCCGTGGAATGGAAATTTCGACAAATATAAAAATACAAGATTCGTCGCAGGCGTTAATTTCTTATCATATAATCATTCTCTGAATAAATAAATATTTAACCTTCAGAAAATAAGGTAAAGACTAGATTTTTTTTCGAATTTTGACCTGTAGAAGACAACATATTTTAATCGATATTAAAAGAGTTAAAAATCGCTGAAGTCGATAGGACGCGCAAAAAATCCATAAATTTCACCCCCACCTTCCCTGAAAATATTTGTCTTAATAAATAGAAAAGAATGCGTCTGAATTATCAAATTTTACCTGAGCCATCATCCAATATTTACTCATATTCTTATCCAGATTTAAAAAGTAAGATTTTTACTTGATTTTATGAATTTTGCAAGTTTTTCGGAATGATTTTCTAGATTTGGCGATGAACTGAATGCGCAAAATTTCACACATAATGATTAAGACGCGAAATTTTTTAAACTATCAAAGGTTTGTTCTTTCAAAAGCCATAAATTTAGTTTCTGCCAGGTCTGCAAAACTTTCTTTTCTTATCATCTTGACAGACTGGCTTGGCGCTGGTTAGCTAGCCAATAACAAAAAAATCTAAGTTCGATCAGCTGTCCTGGCCTAGAAAGCAGACCTTTGATGTGAAGCATGTATTTGTAAATGGTCAGTACAATTGTACCTAAATCAGTGTATCAATGATGATATTGTCTTTGAGTTTTAGCCATTATTAATTAGTATTTTTACATAATTAAAAGAAGAGATCAGTACAAAGAATAAATTTAACCCATGTGGAAAAGTTTTGTGGCGCTGTCCTGGCCTAGACCGTCTGGATAGCAGTCTTGACTCAAACCAGACGGCCTGGTCTGAGCATGGCCAAAAGTTTTACGCTTTATCTAGCTAGCCCCAGCCAAGACCGTCTAGGCAGCCGCTAGTTCTGGAATAAGAAGAAAAGGCTTGATTTTACCGTTGAATTTCTTATTTTCTATCATTTTGAACACCTTGTAACTTTTTCGAAATGCGTCAAGAAAATGTACTGATCGAACTTAGATTTTTTTGTTATTGGCTAGCTAACCAGCGTCAAGCCAGTCTGTCAAGATGATAAGAAAAGAAAGTCTTGTTTTGATCGCTGCGCAGCGCCAATACTGTGGTAGACCAGACCTTCCAGACTAGAAGGTCTAGATAAAGTCAGACCTGGGCCAGATCAGATCTTCCGGAAGCAGAAAAATTGCAGAAGATTTTTAATGTTTTTTTACCAAGACAACTTTTTATCGACCGTTCTTTAAAGTACAGAGGTTCTGTTTGAAAACAATAATTTTATTGCGTCATTTAATCTGTATATCTTGGGTGCTCACCTCGAAGGGATAAAATGCTTCAGAGTACGGTCATTTTATCTAATTCTTTTAAACATTCATTAGTATTAAAAATGCTTTCAAAAAATCTTGGTAACACGAAATTACTATTAAACTTTATTTTTTAATCATCAGTTTTGGCGCCCCAAAGAATGTTTTCCGTTCCGCACCCTTAAGTATGCAGTCAACAAGTGTTGTTAAAGGTAACTTCTTTTGTCAAGATATCACTCTTGAGAGGAAAATATATCATTCAGAGAAAAAATGGTATAACTTATAACAATTAAATTTTTGTGGTTTGGGTTGTCAGTTTACACCATCTAACGACGAAGTCAATATATTCTCGTTAGACGAGAAAATACTGATTAATAAGCGACCATTAAGAGTTATTTCGAAAACCGAGCCTTTCCCATTTATAGCCCCATGTTAATTTCAAATGTCCCGTGACTGAAACAAAAGAATTATTCCTGCGTTGAAAACATATGCTGGCCCTTACAAGAGCCGATTGTTTGCTATAAATATCAGATTCTCTCCTGAATTTAACCTCCGAAACCGTAAAGAGTACGTCCTTGACGTTTCAAGGCATAGACAACGTACATGGCGGTGACGGTCTTCCTCTTGGCGTGCTCAGTATAAGTGACTGCATCACGGATGACATTTTCAAGGAACACCTTCAAGCCACCTCCTTTACCACGGCCAGTCATTTTTCAAAAATAGAAGAACGTACGACTTAATAAAACAATAAGTAGAACTAGGAATGCTGAAAAATTTCTGTGGGGTCGGTTATATAGCCACGAGAACGGAGTCCCCCACTAAACCTCCAGTGTACTTTACCCCCACTCTCTAGTAAACCAACAAAGGAGTTCACCATTCCCCCCTATTGTATGCGATAACCAATAAGCAGATGTTCCTCCCTTCTCAAAGCTGAGCGACTCATCAGCTTAGAAGCGACGCAACTATATAACAGCGTTGTTTGGAAAAATTTGCCATTTCACCTGAAGACTCCTCCGACTTCCAAACTGTCAAATCCAAACACACAGAACGTAAACGCATTGCTAGCCCTACTAAATCGGTTAGCTCTTCTCAATCCGACGATGAGTCTTTCTTTTCAAGCTCATCCGAAGATGATGAATCCGATTTGAAGGAACCTCCTCCCATTCGCATCCTCCGTGAAGAACTCTGGCCTAAGATACACTCAGCTCTCGCCAAAGCTGACATCCCTATCCGTTCTGCCAAAAACACCTCGGACGCCGTTCTAGTTTATCCCCAGACCGTCGATGCTTTCCGTGCCATCACATCCAAACTAGAAAAACACAACATCGATTACACCAACAACCAACTCAAACAAGACAAAGACCTTATAGTTGTCATCAGAGGGGTCAACGAATCCTTTACCGAAGAATCCATCCGTGAAGAACTTCAGATAAAAATTCCCTCTGTCAAAGAAGTTCATCGCATGAAAAAAGGCGATCAAATCTGGCCCCTAGTGGTCGTTCATCTGGACCCAACCGTTCCTACTACCAAGTCTATCTTCCACAACAAATTTTTAGCTGGCATCAGCGTGCAAGTTGAAGCCAAGCGTAAATAAAATACCATTCCCCAGTGCCGTCGTTGCCTCAAATTCTTTCACACAACAAATTACTGTCATGCCTCTTGGGCTTGTGCCTTCTGCGGACGTAGCCACGCCACTGCCTCTTGCCCCGCCAAAAACAAAAAGATGCCACCCCATCTTATCTCAACTGTAAACGCCCTCACTGGGCCACCTACCGTGGATGTCCCAAAGTGCCTCAAAAACCTGGCTCCAAGTCGAACCCAATTCGCCAACTTCCTAAACCCACTCCTACTGCGAACCCTACCTCCCTACCCAAACATCGTAGCGCCCTTAACTCCGCCTCCCCCCAACGCTCCTTCGCTAACGTAGTCTCACCTCGTCCTCTATCACAAATCCCAAACCAGACTCAATCGTCTCCCAACACCGACATCCTACAGAATCCGCAATTACAGCAGCTTTTTCGCGACTTCCTCTCTACCTTTGCAGCTGCCCTTCATCTCCCAAACCCCACTCGTTTATAAAAATAAACTAGCTATCCTTACCTGGAATGCTAATGGCATATCCGTTCCCAAGCGACTAGAACTAATTCTACTCCTTGAAGAAAAATCCATCGACGTCGCCTGCATTACTGAGACTCATCTAAATTCCACAAAGAAACTCTATATTCCTGATTTTTTCGTCTATCGAAAAGACCGCTCCTCCTCGAAAGGCGGTGGTGTGGCGCTTTTAGTTCACAACACTCTCCGCCACACTGCAATCAGCACTAACTATTCTCCTTGCAAAGTAATTGGAGTCGAAGTTCATCTTCAACACTACTACCCCAACTGTGGTTGCTGGTGATCTTAATGCCAAACACAGGGCCTGGGGCTGTCACAGAAATAACACCAAGGGTAACGCTCTCCTCAGAACCTTAACTCGACCACAACCCAGTACTCCTAGAGTTGTCGGGTACCCCTGAACTCTCACCTCCCACAGTATCTAAAATCGATTACCTTCATCTCAAACATATTCTCGATACTTCCACTTTCAAATGCTGCGATATCCAATCTACTTCTTACCTGGATGCAGCTGTTAAAGCCCTGACAAAAGACATCCAAATCTCTGTGAAACTTGCCACCTCAATTAACGCCACTTCTGCTCGCCAAACCAAACTCTCATTCTCCACCCACTTTCTTATTCGCAAGAAAAACAAAGCCCGCAAACATTGGCAGTCCTACCGTAACCC
>CAKNWT010314304.1:379-10831 GCA_932066315.1 Andricus coriarius | reverse complement strand
CAGAGAATCCTCTCCAATTTGCAAAGATAAAAAGAGGCAATTCCTCCTTGTTGAAGTCTCTGATCGCCTGCGCGGTTTTAAAAGCACTATCTGGGAACCAAACTTGTCCAGCTTGGGAAACAGTCTTCGCCTCAGAGTCCAGATTAGCAGGATCAGCTGGAAGATGCAATTCAACTGTCCTTGTTTCCACTGCAATGATTCCACAGGGAATTCCTCCAAGTCTCGCTCTCCCCGTGACTACAGTTTGTGCCCAGGGTCTCATAATTTCCTCCCATGATCCTCTGTCAAAGAATCCACTTTCCCAGTTGTTTTGCTCCGTGATTTGCTTGCCTTCCAACATCCACCTTGGATCATAAGGTGCTTTTGTTGGAACGAAACCGATTTCCCTGTCAATTGGATCAACGACCGGGAAAATAGGAAGTGGAGCGCCTTTAGACTTTGGCATGTAACTCAACCACTTCAGAACTGTGGCCACTCCGTCTAAATCTCTGGGTTCGGTGGTGTGGGAAATTCCATTGTTGTGCATGATTTGAATACCACCTAACTGGTTGTTACTCGCGTAGACTTCGCGACCCAAAACTGTATTCAAAGCTTTATAACCAGTTAGAATTATGTGGGAATTCTCGATCTGAATCACCCTCTGGCCAAGTCGAACTAGGTAAGAACCAATCCCAATTGCTCGACAGGATACGATTGAAATTGTCACCACCTGAAGAAAACAAGAGTTTGCATTCATTATTAAATGCTACTTATGGCAAAGTATGTTTTAAATATTTAGAAATTATTTATTCTAACTACTCAGAAAAATGGTGTTATTTACTTCTTCATAAGCTCTGGAAGTTTCACCAGCGATCATTCCAGCGTATTTGAGATTCTCGACACCGAGGCCATCGTCCTTTCCAATTATATCCGTGATTTTGTAGCGAGACTCGCCACCGTCTTCAATCAAAGAAGCTTTCACGGAATTAAGAGGAGCTAGTCTTGCATAATCATCCGGAGTTAAGTAGATGTACTTGAAACCTTTTTCAGGTTCCTTTTCGTCTTCCCACGAAATTTTAAAGAGAGCTTTTACCTAGAGACGACGTTTTCAATATTTAATATCTAATACAGTGAATAGTTGACTTGTTTTTGATTTATTTAGAGATAAGGTTTTTATTAATGCACACTTACTTCCTCGGCAAGACCAATTCGCGCACCAGAGTTGGCTGAGAAATAGATTCGAGGAAGTCCAAGTTGCCTTGATCTTTCGGATGCTCTGCAGAACAGCAGATCTTCAGTCATTCCGAAAGAGCCGATGAGATGAGTAAGGTCGTTGGCGATTAAAATAATATCTCTGCCAGTTGGACATTCTGGAGTGTAAAGTGTTAATTTCCAAGCGACCATACCGACATCGTTTTCTCCGGGTAAACGTTTAAGTTCGACCAGATTGTCTCCATCCAAAACCAGCTCCGCGATGTCTACGAGAGGATTTGGTATTGACAGGTGTGCTGAAAAGGAGCAGAGTGTAAAACAATGTGATTATTGAAGTTTACTAATAAATAAAGAAATCAATCCAAGCATACAAGCATTCAAGTATTTAAATTAAACCATTTTAATATCAAAGGTTCAATATTGTACAAATTCAATATTTTCCATATTTAAAAAAAATCTACAAATGAAAAGCCCATAAAATTGTACAATTACAAGGCGTTCAAACACAAAGTTTTGAATAAAATTTTGTGATCTTGAAATATTTAATTCAAAATTATGCAATTTCACACGCTATTAGTTCAGAAGTGTCCAAATTATAAAGTTTCAATATTCACGTGTGATCGATTTTAAGCACACCTTATTTAAAATTGTCCAATTAAGAAAATTTTAATCCGAAACGATTTGATTTTCATCTATCCGAAATAAATAATAATAAACTAGGTATTAAAAGGCCTTCATTTCTAATTCTGCAATATTGTAGAGGGATGGCAGTTGTTTACAGGTTTCATTATTGAGAAAATAGGGGAATTTTTCTTTAAAAAAAAAGTTTTTTTTCCAATTTTGTAAATCTTCTTTGAAATCTGTATCGATATTTTCGGTCAAACCCGCTACCTTACCCTACAATTGCACAACAATTTTTAATATTTTTTGAAATCTAATAATTGATTACTAAAAGTGCCGATTTCCATTACTTTGAAATGTTTGGAATATAATTTTTTTAATATCTCATCCTGATGAGAAGGTATTAGATTTATGTAAAACTTGACTTCGTCGTTTTGAGGCCCTTTCAGATAGAAAAAACGATTTTTACGAAAATCTCGGTATCTCTCTGTAGTCTCTTTGTAGTCTATGGTATAATGTAGGCACGATAACTTTTGAAAGACTGATCAGATTGGATTGGCTTGAACTTTGGCACACTTTATCACCGGGATGTCTACTCAAATCCTGGAAAAAAATTCCCCGACAATTCCAGGTTTTTCCAGGTATCTCAACTTTCTTCCAGGTATAAATTTGTCCATGAATTTGAATAATAATTCAAATTTTTGTTTGCTCTTACACTTAAAAATCAGTGTATATAAGGTAAAAGGATGACGGATGCATGTCGAAATGTCGACGTGCATACATGGTACCCTAGCAATTGTTAACGTGCACGGAGCAACTGTGCAATTTCCCAACTGTGCACGTCGAGGGCCGGTGTTACAACTGCGCACGTTGGTGGACACTGGCACAACTGTGCACGTGCACAAATGGGACACTCTAAACTGTGCGCGTCGACATTTAGATGTGCACAGATGGCACTCAACTAACGTTTTACGTGCACAGATGGAACACTCCCAACTTTGCACGTGCACAGATAGGATACTCCCAACTGTGCACGTGCACAGATAGACTCCCAACTGTGCATGTCTCAATGGATACGATCAGGTAGTCAGCACAAAAGTCTACGTGCACAGATGGGATACTCTTAACTGTGCACAAATACAGATAGGAGACTCCCAACTCTGCACGTCTCGATAAATAAAATCATTTTCACCCAAAAGTACACTACACAGATGGTAATCACTTAACTGTGCACGTCTTAATTACTGTAATTAGATTTTCAACTTGGAAGTCCACATGCACAGATGGTTCCTTCCCCAATGTGCACGTCTCGATTGATACAATCATTTTTCGCATAGAAGTCCACGTGCACATATGGTACCCTCCCAACTGTGCAAATCCCAATTATTACGATTAGAATTTTCTTTTGGAATTCCACGTGCACAATAATATCCTCCCAACCGTGCACCTCTCTATTAATACAATCATTATTTAACTATAAGTCCACGTGCACAGATGATACCCTTCCAACTGTGCACGTCTCAATTGATACAATCCCTTTTCAACTAAAAGTGTACGTGCACAGATGGTAACCTTTAAACTGTGTACGTCTCAATAACTGCAATCAGATTTTCAACTCAAAATCCCACATGCACGGATGTTATCTTCGTAACTGTTCACCTCTCGATTTATACAATCATTTTTCACTTAAAACTCCACGTGCACATATGTTACGCTCCTAAATGGGCACGTCTCAATTAGCAGGATTAGATTTTTCACTTAAATGTCCACGTGCACAGGCAGTATTCTCCCAACTGTGCACGTCTCGATTAATGCAATCATTCTTTACCTATAAGTCCACGCGCACAGATGGTACGCTCCCACATTTGAACCTCTTAATTAATACGATTAGATTTTTCATTCAAAAGTCCACGTACACAGATGTTATTCTTCCAACTGTGCACGTCTCGATTAATGCAATCACTCTTTACCAAACATGGATTTTGACTCAGTTCTAAATCGAAGTGGATATGAATCAAGAGAACAATCTTCTACAGAAACACGAGTTGGTTACGCCATTAATTAAAAAAAAAATTTCTTTACTATTTTCGGATGCTATTCATCTCAAAAGTTGTTTTTCTTAAAGAACAACTATCGCCAAGATGATTCACAAAGTTGATTCTTCAAAGAATTTTGTTTGCAAAATATTGCATAGTTTAAAAAAAGTCCGTCGCCCCCTGTTTGTAATTTTTGAATTCTGAATTCTCAAGAATATGATTTTCTAATACTTTCAATCTTCCACTTTAACGATTCTACAAGAAAAATTGAATCGGAATATGTACCATCCGTAGACGTGGACTCTCAAGTTGGGAATCTGATCATATTGAGACGTGCACAGTTGGGAGATAACCATCTGGATGCTTGGACTTTTAAATAAAAAGTCTAATTATATTAACTGACACGCGCACAGTTTGGAGTCTCCCATCTGCACACGTGAACTTGTAAGTTAAGCATCTTATCTTATTAATTAAGACGTGCACAACTGGGAGGGTACCATCTGGGCTCCCAGACTTTCAAATAAAGTCTAATCCTATTAATTGATGCGTGCACAGTTGGGAGTCTCCCATCTGTGCAGGTGGAACTCCAAGTGAAAAAAATGATCGTATTAATGAAGACGTGTACAGTTGGGAGTATCTTATCCATGCACGTGGACTTGTCAGTTGAAAATCTCATAGTATTCATTTAAACGTGCACAGCTGGGTGTATCCCATCTGTACACGTGGACTTGTGTCTTAAAAACATAATCGTATTAATTAAGACGTGCTCAGTTGGGCGTGTTCCATCTGTGCACGTAAAACGTTAGTTGAGTACTATCTGTGCACATCTAAATGTCGACGTGCACAGTTGAGAGTGTCCTATATGTGCACGTGCACAGTTGGGAGTGTCCTATCTGTGCACGTGCACAGTTGTACCAGTGCCCAACCACGTGCACAATTGTTCCACCGGCCCTCGACGTGCACAGTTTGGCAAGTGCACAGTTGCCACGTGCACAGTTGTACCCCTCGCAAATTGAGAGGTGCACAGTTGGGAGTATCCCATCTATGCACGTGTACTTGCAACTTCAAAATCTGATCGTATTATTTGAGACGTGCACAGTTGGAAGTATCCCATCTATGCACGTGTACTTGCAACTTCAAAATCTGATCGCATTATTTGAGACGTGCACAGTTCGGAGCGTACCATCTGTGCACGTCGACTTTTAGACGTACACAGATGATCCGGTGTACAGTTGTGCCTGTGGCCAACAACCTGCACAGTTGTACCAGTGGCCACCGACGTGCACAGATGGGCTCGTACACAGTTGCTCCGTGCACAATTGTATCCTTCCCAGGTAAAATGAATGCGTGTACTATATTACATTAAATTTAAATCGCTTCAATTTTCTAAATTTTTAAATTAAAATATTGCATTTTCAACAAGGTACATGAATTTTTAACCAAATAGTTGAATATTCAATCAAAAAGATTAATTTTCTACCAAAAAAGACAATTTTTTAAACAAAAACAGTGGACTATAACCAGTAGTTGAATTTTCAACTTACAAGGATCTATTTTCAATCAAAAATAGAAAATTCCAATTTTCAGTTGAAAATTTAATTTTCCACAAAATATTGTCAACCAAAGTGATGAATTTTCATCTAAAACGAAGAATCATCAACTGGAATACTCAATAATAGTTTAATGTTCAACTAAAAACGACAAATTTTCAACTAAATAGTTGAATTTTCAGTTTAAAAAATAATTTTCCACGAAAAAAACAACAAATTTTCAACCCCAAGTACCAACTTCAAACTTTTTTTTTTACAAAAATTATAAACAAATTTTGAAAAATAAAAAAATTCGAATTTCTCCAAGTTGTCTTAACTGATTTTGCTGGCTTGAATATATGTTATATAGGGTATTAAGACACCTATCAAAAATTTAGCAATCAATTCCTTCTGCAAGAAGGGGCTAAAAAAATATTGTAATTTTGTAACCATTTTTTTGTAATTAATTTTTTGTGCCTACACCGCTATTTTTTCTGTAATAAATTCATCTCCAAGGTAACAACCTACATTTTTTGGGATAAGATCAAAGAATTACTTCATGGTTAAAAAAAATGGCCCCTAATATGTATGTAATTCCATGAGAATGAGTGGCCATCTTTATTTTGAGCTTATAAATCAATAAAGTACGTATGATTTGAAAATACACCTTACACTAATATGCTATATACTTAATCTTCGTCATTTTATCACTTTCTACTACATGATATGGTAAGATTTGTGTTACTAAATGAATTAGTAAGGATATTCTACTAATCTGCTTAGTAGTACTGACTTGCTCGGCCTTTCTACACCCCCCACATTAGCGCACAAACTTTTTAAAACTTAAGGTCAAAGCATTGAAGAAAGTACGATTCCTCAAGATTATATTCTAGCTTCTTTTGATGTAATCGCGATGTCCCTTAAACATGCCTTTAGATAAAGTAAAGGAATCAATTGAAAAAGATGGGCCTGAATAAATCAACAATACTATAATTCCCTTTAAGAAGTTTATTGAATCAATCGTTTTCTTTTTCATTCCATTTATTTTCAATTTGATGGCAAATTTTGTAAAGAAAAATTTGGTACTAAATTTTTTAGACTTAACTTTAATTCAAACAAATGATGGTATAATTATAACTTATTGGTATAGAGAACCATCATTTTCAGGGCGCACTTTGAGTTTTCTTCTAAATTATCTGATGCAAATGAAAATTGCGATTATAAAAAATATATCCACCTTCGTTCATTGAAAAACATATAAACAACTGAATTTAAGACGGTTGGTTTACCTTATTTCGATAAAATTTCAAAGGCCTTAAGATCATTACTAGGAAAAATGGGTTTACATACATCTATAGAATTTCATTCAAAAGTAACAGAACTATATTAAACGGGGAAAAGACATACGTGACAAAATGGAAAAACAAAATGTAGTTTATAAAATAAAATGTAGGAGTTGCAAGGCAATATATATATATAGGTCAAACAAGAAGGCCGCTAAGGATAAGGAGAGATAAACAGCAAAATAAATTTTATAGAAATGAGAAATGTCATAGCGTTCTGTCAAAACATAGAATCACATATAGCCATGAGTTACATTGGGACCATGTAAAAGTCTACTCTCTTAAAATGAACCAGTGAAATCTCAATGGTTGGAATAGCCAGAAGTGTGTCACTGGCAATCAGTGAGAATTCACTGGTTCACTCAGTGAAATTCCGGCATTGGTTTAATCAGTGAGGTTCACTGGTTTGTCAGTACCAGTAGTCATCTGGTCGTACGCCTTGTCGTCTGTCATCTGGTTACGTATGGCACTTATCATTTATCACTAATTTGGTAGCAGTTGCAAAAATATCTTTTAGAAACCGCACTTTACTCTCACAACAATAAATGAATGCTCTTTTATCCTTTGTTATATGTTTGTCTCTAATCAACCGATTAAAATGTTGTTTGGAAACATATTTTGAGTTCCTTCTATGCAATTCTTTTTGCATAAATTGAACTTTTCATATATGTTTTTTAAAACCCACCATTTTTTGGATTCACAATATGTTTGAGCCTTTTTGTTCAAAAATAATTTTTTCAATAGATTGTCATGTTGATATTGTGTCTCTGATTTTCCTCTGAAAAAATTCTCGTTTGTTAAGCTCCTTCGGCTTTAACGAACACATTCTCATCACGTATCTCGTGCTTCGCACTCGATTTTGTCTTAAATGCAAACTCTTCTACATTATGTTCAAAACTATTATATCAAATGTATATTACATTTATTTCTGTTCTTCGGCCTGGGATTGCTTATTCAGATGTTGCAAAATAAAGTACAAATTTTATTGATCATGATTCATTGAATATTTGTTCCTTATTTTGAATTAAATTTTATTCTCAGCAACCCTAAAAATGTGTATCATTTCAATAAATGTATATTATTATCATTCATAATATGCATTGGTATTAAAACAGACGTATTTTCATTGTCTTGTTTTTATAATTTAACAAAAATGCGTATTCCATAAAAAAAAAAACAATTTTGTCATTAAACATTTCACTGCAAATGATGTCACTGGTCCATAAATTTAATTTGTTTATTTTCAATGTTACTTTTACGATTTAAACCAAAAACACGCATCCTAGCGTAAACCCAGTGGGCACCAAAGTGGGCACGCAATTTGAGAATGTAATTGGAACGTCCTAAAAACGTTTCGTGGACGTAAAAATCAAAAGGCATTATTTGAATGTTTCAAAAACTGTCCTATGTGAGTCCAAATAAAATTCTGAAAACGTTTCATGTTCCAAATATGTCCTTGAAGCGTCTATGGAACATTGTATGTTTATGGGACGTTATTTGGACTGACTTGTGACTTTCTTGAGCCGTTCTAATAAAGTTCTTTAACGTTTGTGCTCACTGGGAAGTGGTTCCAAGAAAATGTGTAGGTACAATTTAGGCGAAAAATTTTGTTAAATAAAAATTAATTGTAACTTGCGTCGTTTTTCCAAAAAGTTAATTTTTTTATTTCTAACATATCTTATAATATATATATATATGTCTTTTTGAGTACTACGAATAGCCGTACATATTATTCTTAAATCTTGAACAAAAGTGGTCTCAAAAATTTTGATAATACTCTAAATTTTTCAATTTTCATAAAAAATGGCTGCCTAAAGAACTTGACCTTCAGTTTAGGACACTAAAAAATTATACCAAGGGCCAACCCAATCGGTCAATTATTTCGAAAGTTATCGTGTTAAAAGGCTAAAAATCTGCATCAATATAAAAATAGAAATTTACAAAAAAATACAAAATAATCCCAAAAAAAATTAAATACAATGACTAGTCAGACAAATCAAATTTCGTATTTGAAATGGTAATTTTTTGAGTTGGAAAAGGGAAGGGAAAAGTTCCGTCGCACCCTATCCCTTTACCAGCATTATGATTTTTTTACAGAAATTGTCAGAATTATTTCATTAAAAAATGTATGATCAAAAGTCTTTACTATTCATGCATCAACTTTAAATTATGTCGATGAAAAAAATCTTTCTGTTTAGAACAGATTTTACAAATATTATAAAATATATATTAATATTATAATATATAATATTATAATATAATAATATATAATATATAATATTAATCGATTTGCCTCGAATCAAGGAATCCTTTCAGTTCTTGCATCAATTTTTTATTATGTTAATGAAAAAAGTTGAACAATGAAAAAAAGTTTTTTCACATATTATGCATTACCATTGATTCCTTACTCCTCAATAAAATGTATCAATATTATAGGTCAATCGATTCGGCTCGAAGAAACACATATTTTCTATTCCCGCATCAACTTTAAATTATCAGAGTGAGAAAATGTTTACTATAAAAATCGACTTTTCATATAATATAAATGACCATAACTTCCGTACTCTGTAATGAAATGTATTAGTATTAGAGTTAAATCGATTTATCTCGAACCAAGGAATCTTTTATATTTTTGCATCGACTTTGAATTCTGTTAATAAAAAAAGCTTTACTATAAAAAACCGATTTTCAAAATATTATAAAGTGCTAAAAAAAATGCAATACATATTTTTAGGAATCCTTCAGATCAGTTTCAAGATATTAGTGGTGAAAATAAGCCCTCCATATTTCATCTATTTATCTGCAACCGTTTTCAAGTTATCGTGTTCACAAAAAAGTCTACATTTTTAAATTGAGGAATGTTTGATTAAATAAATTGGAATTTTTTAGGAAATGTTACCATTACAAAGGTTCCCCTATGAGGGAGTAAAAAACAAATTTTCAACCAAAAAGATGAATGGGTGAACTTCCGAAAAGGGTGGACCTCTGATTTTCTTCAGGCTCTGTATACTTATGTATTTTGACGCGCTGATTACGAATATGATAGTGAAAATTGGCGCCAATTTGATTTTCATGGTGAAACCCATAAAAAAACATAAAAATCATGGTTTTTTGCATTTATCTCATTAATTATTCAAAATTCAGAAAAATGTTTTGAATAAAACTTGTAGATCTCCTCGAAATACACATTTTATGTTTTGAGCATTTTTTATACGAGAGATAATTTCCGAGAAAATCAGTAAGAAATCGATTTTCATTTAAAAAATTAATAAAATACATACGTCCAAAAATCCATTAGTTTCGGCTTGATGCTTATGTATTTTGACGCGCTGATTGTGAATATGATAACGAAAATGGGCGCAAATTTTATTTTCATGGTGAAATCATAAAAAAAAAAAACAATAAAAATAATGGTTTTTTTTTGGGTTTGGCTCAGCTAATGTGCAAAATTCAAAAAAATGTTTCAAACAAAAGTTGCAGACCTCATCGAAATACACATTTTTTGCAAGCATTTTTTTATTGGAATGATAGTTTCCTAGAAAATCAGTAGTAAATCGATTTTCATGTTAAAAAATACATGAAATATATAAATGTATACATCCATTAGTTTTGGCTGGGTGCTTCTTCACGCTCTTTACCACGAGAAGGTTGGAGTATTTTGAAGAGCACCCCTGTGAATTTTTACAAAAATAATGTAAGGTCGTACCACTACCCCTTTTCCAGCGCCGCATG
>CAKNWT010314270.1:0-24084 GCA_932066315.1 Andricus coriarius | reverse complement strand
TTTTTTTTAAATTCTTTTGACGCATATTTGACAAAGTTATGGCCATATTGCTTGCTCTTGCTCGAGGGGGTAGTTTAGACAGGGAGATTAGGGATGAATGGGGTTGTGCCCAACGTTAGGAGAGTGGAGAACGACTGGAGAATGTGTAAACCGACAGGTCAACGCACTGCGCGGTGATTAGCGAGGAGCACCCATACTATCACCCGCATTTGTGTATACGCTAGTCTACCATGTCCTCTGTGAAGTATGTGTGGGAAGGCCATTCAGTTGAATCGCACTAGGTCGCGGTTCCTACGTGTGTTCCCGTATGAGTTCTTACCACGAAGGAATAGTAAAGAGTGGTATCACCCTATGTGTTTGGTGAGCAGAGGTGGGACGAGCGACGTCCAAGAATTCGTTAATGTTTGCCACGACTGAAAATTTCGTGTCCGTGCCGCGCACATGCGCAGAGCTGTTTTCGCAGTCACGTGTTTTACCCACTCCCCTGTGTTATATTTTGACATCTCGATGCATACGTAGGTTATGTTCGTTTGTGTTTTTATTTTGTTGGGTGTATATCACGTTCCTGAATTAAAAACGAGAAGGAAAATGGCATCTAAAATATGAAAAGGATCTAGAAAGTGTGAGTACTACAATAAAATTATTATAATGATTTATGGATTACGTAAGTAAGGAATCAAGTTAATTTCAGTGAAGAAATTTTCAAAATACAAGTTCAAAACTTTCGACGCGTGTTGACATCGTTGACATGGCAACCGCCAGTGCGCATGTGCGTGATTTCGACACGAAGTTTTCAGCCGTGGCAATCATTAAGGAATTCTTGGACGTTGTTCGTCCCACTCCCCTCTTACAGGAATACCACTCCTTACTATTCCTTCGTGGTTCTTACATTAACGGTTTTCTTTTTTTCTTTCATAATTATCTAAATGTGATTCCATGGTATATTTAAAAATTTTTATTGTGATTCCTTACTTACCATAACTTCCTATTTCAATTCATTTTTCCTACGTGTTCGCTTACGATATCAAAATTCTTTTATAATATTTCTTTATTCAATTTTACTACCTTTCTCAATCACCAACTTGTTTTATCAGCCGACGCTGCGTTTTACGCCCTGTGTCGGTCTCTCGTTACAGGTCTCGTCCATTGTCTGTGCATTCCATTCTCACAATAAATATGTAAAAATTAATATGCACAGGTCCGAAGGGAGTATGTAACAGTCTTGGCATACCTCTCTAGCTTCCTTCACGTTCATGCATTTTCTCATGCAAGCTCTTGTGTTTCTATGGCTTTTTATGTTTCGTCGAATTAGGGTCTCATTTACACATTCTAACCATTCTTTCCGTGGTCTGCCTCTAGACACACTGCCATTTATTTTACCTTGATACACTTGTTTCGTCAGTCGTTCATCTTTCATTCTCTCAACGTGCCCAAATCATCTTAACGAATTTCTTTCACATATGTCACCTAGTATCTCATCTGCGCCACATTCTTTGAGGATGATCTCATTACACATTTTGTCCACCATCGTTTTACCGCTCATCATGCGCAGGAATTTCACGTTAATCACGTTAATTTTACTCTTATCCTCTTCTTGATAGGTCCAGGTCTCGCTACCGTACAGCACAGTCGGTATAAATATAGAATTATGTATTGCCCTGTTAGCTTGATATATTTTTACTTCTGGTAATGGGTCCTGTCCCACCGATAAGCTCAAATATTTTAAATAACTGAAATTGTTTTTAAATTTGTTTTTAAAGACGGTTCTCAAAGTACCTGCGGCTTTGACGATTACATTTCCATTGTGACACTCGCGCTCGATACGTAAGTTATGCAGACGGTTGTCTTTAAAAATAAAACGATATAGACAAAATGGAACGGAATATAAGAAGTGCGTATGTTTCTCAATACAATGTTAATTAAATAATCTAAGTTTTTTTAATTTACTAAATAGAGACATCAAGCTATAGGATTTGATTCCGTTCGTTTGAAGTTCGGTTCTAAGCCAACTCTACAAAAGTTAGTAGTCAGTTTAAAAAATATATTAAAAATCATTTCACTGCGTTTTAAGCATATCCAGATTTAGCTAATCTATTTGATTATTAATTATTTAAAATGTTTTGAATTTGTGTCTAATAGAAAAATATCACTAATATAATTTATAAATCTTGTTGAAATCTACTAAAAGCCACGATGAAAACTTATGGATCTCTTAAAAACAAAAATTACATCATTACAGTCCAAACTCCGAGCAATGCCGTTTTCGAGGCTGTAGGGGAGTATAATTCCAAGGAGCCATAAACCCTGACTTTAAGCGCGGTCACGCTCGAATGCGTGGAGAAGAATTCAGCTAACAAACTCCGAGCAATGCCGCGCGTCGGGTAGGTTAAAAATCTATCTCGAACATCGTTTTATGTACCTAGTGTACATTACATGTGTACAAAAGTGATTCATATTGGATTATTTCGTTATAAACCCGAGCTTAAAGGTATGTAAAACATGAAAATCGATCATTAGCTATGGTATGTTCGATTCTTAGAAAAAATGTAAACAAAGCGTCAAAATGACAAGTATTTCACCTCACTTTTAACGTAACCTGTGAAATCTCGTGCAGTACATTAATAATTAATTACTGTGTCGTATTGCTTGTTTTTTTTTAACTCTCCGTCCCCCAAGTGGGGTCTAGGCGGACCCCAAATGCACTAACTTCCTTATGACCTTCGCAATTTTGCTCCCGTTGCCTGTCGCGTTGAGTATCTTTCCTCTCAATAGTTCTCAAGACGCCAGTAAAAGCGGTTTAATCTCTGAGGTATGTAATCCCTTTTTTCTTCATGTTTTTGTTGAAAAACGTGATTAGAGTCTGCTCAGACCACGTTGCTATTATTAGTTTTATACAGTCTTATCAAGTTGATGCCTCAAGACTGAATTTGCAATAAAAATTTGTGAAGTTTTCTCATATTCAAAGTGTAGTGTTAGTTTGTTCCAGTTTCTATTTTTGAAGTGTGATTTCGTTAGTCATTAGTATAAGGAGGTTGTCTTTTGTATCTAATACGATTTAAACTTTACCAGGTGTATAAGCTTAAATCCGCTGTTTGCTCAGAAATGGCGGTAGTGAACATACTTAGCTACAATAGAAACGTCATGCTTTTTTTTGTGTGAGTTCGACACCTGGATACGTAAATCAGTGCACATATTCAGTTTTTTTATACAACATAAATTTTTCCTTGAGTAATCATGTCTAGTTTTGTACCAGAAAAGGAGCATTTGCGGGAAGCTCTACTTTTTTGCTTCAATTTGAAGAAATCGGCTGCCGAATCACATCGAATGCTTGTGAAGGCCTATGGTGACAGTGCTTTATCGGAAACAACTTGCAGAGACTGGTTTCGCCGGTTCAAAGACGGTCATTTTGACTTAAGTGACAAAAAGCGTGAAAATCGGCCCAAAAAAGTTGAGGACCATGAATGACAGGCTCTTTTGGATGAAGACGATACACAAACACAAAAAATGCTTGCCGAACAGTTAGGTGTTACTCAACCGGCCATTTCCATGCGTTTACATGCCATGGGAAAGATCCAAAAAATGGGAAAATGGGTACCCCATGAATTGAACGATAGACAGATGGAGCGACGCCAAAACACATGTGAAATCTTGCTTGCTAGACACAAAAGAAAGTCGTTTCTGCATCGTGTGGTGACTGGAGACGAAAAGTGGATTTATTTTGAGAATCCGAAACGAAGAAAATCGTGGGTCGATCCCGGACAACCATCAACTTCTTTCTCAAGACCTAATCGCTTTGGACGCAAGACGATGCCGTGCGTTTGGTGGGATCAGCAGGGTGTCGTCTACTATGAGCTATTAAAACCTGGTGAAACTGTCGATGCTCACCGCTACCACCAACAACTAATCAAATTGCGCCGTGCTTTGCGTGAAAAAAGGCCGGATTATGAAGAAAGACATGAGAAGCTGATTTTTCTTCACGACAACGCCCCATCGCACACGTCAAAAATGGTCCAAAACTACTTGAAAACACTCAACTGGGAGGTGCTACCTCATCCCGCTTATTCACCAGACCTGGCCCCTTCTGATTACCACCTGTTTTCGTCGATGGGTCACGCGCTCGCTGAACAACACTTCGATTCGTACGAAGACGTCGGAAAATGGCTTGACGAGTGGTTTGCATCGAAAGATAAAGACTTTTTTTGGCGTGGTATACACAAATTGCCCGAGAGATGGGGAAAATGTATAGCAAGCGAGGAAAAATACTTTCAATCAAGTTTATTTTATTTTCTGCAAAAAAAAAACGACTTTCTTTTGCCTAAGAAACAGCGGATTTAAACTTATACACCTGGTATTTTAAACTCTCTACTTGAATCCTGTTTGCTTTGATTACCTACCATATTTTTGTTCGTGTTATTAAAAAGCAAAAATAATTTTTTGACGCCGGTCCACTGCGATTCCACACCGCTTGCGTCGTGAAAGTGAGTGGGGTCCATGTAGACCCCACGTGGGGGACGGTGTCCCTCACTTGCACGTGGGGGACGCAGGGTTAAACAAAGAGAAACTCAAATATCGAATTGTCAATTATAACCTCAATTTGATGTCACTCGTGTAATCTTAATTATTATAAAAATACATGTAAAACTTAAAGAAAAAAGACAATGAAAAGCTTTTTTTACAGTAGTAAAAATAGATATTCGTTCATTTGAAATATGGAAATTCAGTTTTCTCGTGAAAATGAGCTGAAATCAGACATCTGATATCTTTTGAACACGATTTCATAATTTTTCATGGTTTTCTTCAGGTTTTAACGTTCACATTTTATGTTGAACATTCATCCGGAACATCTCTACTCAAAGCCTTTAAATATTTGACGAAACATAAAATAAACAATTATTAGTCAGCCCTGTAGTACATAAATTTGATGTTATATCATAGCGATTTTTTTTAAGTGGACTAAAAATAACTTTGAAAAGCGAACAGTTTTCCTAATATTTTATTTCTTATATGTATAATAAAATGAACAATTTGTTTGACTGAAAAACTTCAAGATTTTGCCCGAAAAAAACCTTCAGATTCGGCCGTTTCGTTCCCGGCACTCCTCGGAGCGTTAGCTATGAAATGCATCGATCGCGACCGACGCTAAAGTGGTGGAGGAAGCGCTCGAGCAAGAAATTGGAGAAGCGGAATTGCTCGGGGCGGCACTGCTCGGAGATTCTACTGTATATACTTTTGAAAGTGTCCTCATTTTAAAAATTTTGTTCTAATCAAAAATTTAATTAGAATATTTTTAAAATATATTGGATATCTAGCGAAAATTTTAATCGAAATTTCTTTATATATCAGAAAAGTAGTTGCTTTTTCCAATTTGTTAAACGTTTTCAAAATGTTGAAAGGCATATAACTTTCTTGTTTTTTATTGGAATTAAAAATGTCATTGGGACATTTCGAAACATATTTGATATCCATTAAAAATTTTTGATAAAAATGTTCTAATCTATCAGAACAAAAGTTTTTTTTATTTTTTGAAAATTTTCAAAATTTCGAAAGGCATATAACTTTAAATATCAGAATTAAAAATGGCATTAGGATAATTTGCAATTCTTTTTAATATTTACTAGACAATTTGACAACAATTTCTAAAACTCTTAGACATTTTGAAAGTGCTCTTACTTTTTGAATTTTGGTCTAATCGGAAAGTTTCCTGATAAATGTTTTGAATCATGTTTGATATCTAGTGAACATTGTTATTCAAATTTCTCAATCTATCAGAAAATGTATTTTTTTATTTTTCGCAAATTTTTAAAATTTTGAATAGCATATAACTTTTTTAATTTGCATCGAAATTAAAAATGTCATTAAAATAATTTGCAAGTCTTTTTGTCATGTACTAGAAATATTGACCAAAATTTCTGAATCTCATAAGGAATTTTTTTTTTTAATTTTGGGACCCTAAAAAAGTGTATCAAGGGCTAACTTGATTGGATAAATGCTTCAAAAGTTAGCATGACCAAAAAATTCAGGTAACCACATATACAGACAGACACCAAGAAAATCTTATGATTTTCGGACTCTGTGAGTTCCAAAACGTAAATATCCGTTAAAAACTAGAGATCGGAAATTTGGACGATTACATTCCACTCTCATGAATGAGACTGTAAAAAATTGTTATTAAACATTTTGTTACAACTTTTGTCCTTTTTCCATAATTTTAATTTGTTTATTTTCGATGTTATTTTTTACGATTTAAACCAAAAATATGCATCCTAGCGTAGAGTATATCATTAAGCTATTTCCCTTTCGGCGAGCCTCTAGGGGTAAGCGTGACACTACCCGATTCGGGTAGTGTTTTTTAGGTGGATAGTTTCTTGTAGTAAATAACTACAAGTGTGGGCTCACCACACCCACGACCGCCAACAGCAACGCAGTAGTATCAGACGGTCACCCATCCAAGTACTAACCGCTCCCAACACTGCTTAACTTCAATGATCTAACGGGAACTGGTGCTTCCAGCGTGGTATGGCCGTTGGCCAAGTGATTTTAGGAAAATGTGTAGATACAATTTAGGCGCAAAAATTGGTTAAATAAAATATTATTGTAGCTTGTGTCGTTTTTCATAAAATTTAACTTTTTTATTTTAATGTTATTTTTTACGATTAAAACAAGAACTACGCGTCCTATCCATAAATTATTGAGCACAAATTTGTAGTTTTTTTTTTCGTGAGAAACTTTTGTCTATTCATTTTTTTCATAGCTTGTTTCGTTTGTCCAAAAATTCAATGGTTTTTATTTTCAATTTTATTTTTTACGATTCAAATAAAAACTACGCATCCTATCAAAACGTGATTAATAATATATGTGCAAATCCTTTTTGGGTGTACAACTCGTGTGTATTAACTTTTTTCGTACTTAGCGTCGTTTTTCAAAAAATTTAATTTTTTTATGTTTAATATTATTTTTCTCGATCCAAACAAAAACTACGCATCCTATCAAAAAGTGATTAATAACATATTTATAGAGCTTTTTTGCATGCACACACACTTTTTGCCTATTCGTATTTTTCGTATCTTGCATAGTTAGACCGCAAAATGGAATTTTTTATTTTTCATTATTGTTTGTGCGATAAAAATTTGAATTTTGGATTTTTCAAGAAAATTTAAAAAGTTGTGATAATCTCGTAGGGCTTAAGAGGAATTTTCATGTTAATCTTCCTTTTTGTCCTGAAATCGTGATCATCTCTCAGAAGGTGCCTGCTTTCCGCAGTTGGTCTTAATGTTGCTTCTTCATCTTCGGCTCCAGCTTGATCAAGCAGCGGTTGGGGAAGCGCTCCGCGTACGTATCCATTTTTCCAGAGGTAGGCACGTTGATTTCACAACGATTGAATCGAAACGTGCTGAAGCTCTGGGTGTTTTTGGCACCACAGAGTATGCGTACGCGTCATAAAGCCTCGGTGAACAGGGATAATGCTGGCATCGTAGCAGTCTAGCAAGTCATCCTTGAGTTGATTCGGCCACTCAATATGGGCGTTTCGCCGGTTCGTCGCCGTGTTTCCATTTAAATTATTTTCAGCACCTCGAACTCTAGGATTATCGGCATTGTTCGCCGACCCATTGTCGGGTGCTCTGCGCGTTCAATTGTTTTGAATCGCATTTACAACTTTTTGGTGTTTTGGTGGTGTCATTGTCGTTCCCACGAGCAGTTAGGGAAAGGGTTCGTCCATCCGTGTAGAGCCCCGCATGCAAGGATAAGGCTGCGTACTCAAAGAGGTCGCCCGGTATCTCAGGGTCACCGTTTAAGACACCTCACCCAGGTGCCATTCAGCTTTCGGCACGGTTGTTACGCCTCCGCTTAGGGGTTATTCCTTCGGGACCATCCCTGGACAATTGTCCGCGACTGCTTATTAATTATTGTAACCATATTCAGCAGAAACCCTTGGTACAGGGACCCTCTATCCGCAACCCGAGGACGCGTTCGGTGGTTTTGTCATAGGCCCTTCAGTTCGATTCTAAAGGAATCGAAACCGAAAAAATATATATTCCCTAGCTGCTCATGGGAACAGCAATAATAACATCAAACATAGTTGCAGTAAGTGCGGTTCAAAACAATCGAACGTGCAGGGCTCCCGACAATAGGTTGGACAACATTGCCGATTATCCTAGAGTTGGGGGAGCCAATCAAGACGGACTCATTGCGATTGATCGGCAGAATCCCATTACTTTTAAGTGGACGGATCTTCTCAGGGACGACTTGCTGGAGTGCTATGATACTAGTATGGCCCCTGAACGAAAAGGTTACATGGCGCGACTGCATACTCTGTGGTGCGAGAAACACCCAGAGCTCTCGCATTTTTCGCATAAAAGTCTGCGAAACCGTGCAGAGGAACTCCGAAAAAGGGGTTATATAAGCGGAGCGCCTACTCAACCGCAGCCAGAAGAAGCCGGCAACAGAGAAAGAGAGGCGACACTGACACCAACCGCGAGCAGACATCCAATAGAGGAAGAGCGATGCTTCAGGACCCGGAGAAACATCAAAATTCAGTTTTCTCTAAGCCCGAAGATCTGGCTGAACTGGATGACGAGCTTCGTGGAGATTTTTCCGAAGAACCCGACCTCTGGACTATCAATTGTAGTGTGTATAATGCAGCGAGAGCTTTGGCAGATGTAAACCGTAAAATAAAACCAACAGTTGATTATAAGACCAATAGACGAAGGCATCAACTCAAGGCAAGGCAGTACGTGCCCCGCATGCAGTGTGTGAATGGCTACATAATATCTAGAGCGGAGAACGAGGTGGTTTAGAGAAAATCAACAGTTTTTGTCTGACCCATCTCGACTCTTCCAAGACCCTCCAGTTACTGTCGTCCACCCGCCCACACCAGAGGAGGTCGTGGCATTTTGGAGAGAAGTTTACACAGTCTAGCATCCACTGAAAGAATACTCAAAGAAAATAAATAGCTGCGATGAGCTGTGCAGTGCCCTTATAACACCTGAGGAGGAATGCCCACCTATCACTACCGAGGAGGTGAAAAACGTATGAAGAGGCATGAAGAACTATTCCGCTCGGGCACCAGATGGTATCAAGACCATCTCGTGGAAGAAGTTTCCTTCAACCCAACAGCATCTGGCCCACATTTTCATCTCATATCTAAGTTCAGAAGAGCCTGTTCCGAAGTGGTTGGTGGAAGGGCGCACAGGGCTCCTGTCGAAGACAAGCAACTTAGCTGACCCTAAAAATTACAGGCCCATGACTTGTCTGAACACCATGTATAAGATCTTCACAGCTATCCTAAATGATAGGATTGTTCGGACGATTGGACCTGAGTGGCGAGAGATGTACGAACAATGCGGCTCAAAAAAAGGCGTAGTAGGATGTCGGGAGAACCTGCTCATCGATAGATGTGTCTGTAAAGACGCAGCATTCTATCAGCGTTACCTATCGATGGGCTGGATTGATTACCGGAAAGCTTTTGACTCAACCTCCCATAGACTTACTTTCTGTATGTGTAAAGGCTTAAAGGTTCATCCACACACCGTGAGGTGCACAGAGAGATTAATGCCGCTTTGGAAAACCAGATTTAACAGCTCATCGGGAAAACATCGTGTGATCACTAATAGTGTCACCTTTCAGAACGGTGTGTTTCAGGGCGACACCACGAGCCCACTCCTCTTTTGCCTCACATTATTGCCACTATTTGTCGCACTTCGCCATTCCGAAGGGTACCTCTGCGGCAAACTTGGAAATCGAAAGCATAAGGTCACTCATGTATTTTACATGGATGATCTTAAGATCATCAAGAAATTACATCCAGCTCTAGACATTGTCAAAGAGTACACTCAAGAGATTGGAATGTAGTTCGAGTTAGAAAAATGCGCCAAGGTATATTTGAAGAAAGGAAAACTCAATGGCATCCCGGAAGACTCTGAGCTCCTCGACAGAAACGCTATACGACACCTTGGCGCTGGAGAGACCTATACATACCTGGGCGTGCCACAAAGCCGCATTCAGGGCGTGATATCTATCAAGGATAATCTCCGATTCAGATACAAACGTCTCATCCGACGGATTTGGTCTTCCGAACTGTCGGCGACGAACAAAGTATCTGCGACAGATTTGCTTGCCGTCCCGGTAGTACTCTATTTATTTGAAGTGGATCCATGGATGAAGGACGAGCTCAGATCCCTCGATATCGGGTCTCGAAAGGTTATGCGCATGAACAAAAGCACGCACCTTGAATATTCTGTTCCGCGACATTACATCTCACGCCGTCAAGGTGGTCGCGGAATACTGAATCTTGAAAGTCTTCTCAACAGGATTATTCTGGGTAAAGCACATATAATCGCAAATGGACAAGACACCCTTCTTCAAATGGTCAGGAAACCCGAAAAAGTGGGCAAATGGGCGTTTCTGTACAAAGCAGCGGGGAAGGCTGCTGAAACAGTCGGCCTTGACTTCAATATCAGGGGTGAGACAAATGCATCAAATCTTATCCATCTCGAGTACTCAGTCCTGAAGGCCCGGATTAAGAAAGCACAGCAGATAAACTTCCCCGAACAGCTCCTCAACAAGAAGATGCACGGCATCTTCGGTAGAAATGTGGAGGATCTGTCGATGTCGTATGAGCTCACGTTTGCTTTCCTTAAATCACCCGGATGAAAGTCGGGAACGGAGGTTTTCATCTTCGCATGTCAAGGCGGTGTCATTTCCACTCTAGCATACCGTCGCCACATTTTGAGCCAAGACATTCCCGTTGATAACTGCAGAGCGGTTTATGCACACCCTGAGCATCTAGGACACATACTATCTAGTTGTCCAACTCATGCGGGAACGATCTACATCCAAAGGCACAATGCGCACTCTTGCGCACTCAAGGCCTGTCATTTATTTATTTCAATTACATTCCCCGCGACCCAACCAGGCCATTTAATGGATAACATGATAAAAAGACATAAACGCCTTATAAGAAAAAAGAAGAATAAGCAGTAGCAGCGGCGATTACATGTGTAAAACTGAAATATTAAGACGAAGCAAAAATAAAAATATTTGAGGTTTTGACAAAATTATTCAAGTTAAGCAATTGTGTAGTATATGGTCATCGCTTCCAATGAAGTTGAAGAAATAATAAGTAAAAGAAAAATATTTTACCGTATTTTCTAGCCTTATTTATGTACGTGTTAGCGCAATGTCTAAATAATAATCAACAATCGTTGAAATATAAGAATGTTAAAATTAGACATTAAGATCTTTTCGGTATTAAATTGGTCAGCTATAAAAATGTTTAATTTTAAATGCTTTTATTTTAAAGATCCGCCAATTTAAAATCCTGTAATTTTTTCATCCTTCCAAACAGATATTTTAGTTTAAAAATGTCTAATTTAGTTGATAATTTTTTTGGTTTCAAATGATTCCAATTCAGAAAAAAATGAGGTATTGTTTTCAAATTCAAACGTAGAACTCTATAAGTGTATTCTGAGCGAAAAATAACTAAGCATTTAACAATTAAGGTAGTTTAGACTAAAGGAAATGTCAGCCCAAAATTTTGCAGTTTCTTTAACACCATTCCGAAACCATAGGTTCCCTCACTGATTGGGAGAAGAAACACTTTTTTAACGTAGTTTTAGCACTCATAGTCAGGCAAACAAAGTTTTTTGAAGCTGATTCAAGTGATCCGCTGTCGTGGGTTGGCGTTTGTACGGGGCGGAGTAATCTTGACGACAGTTGGAATACCTCGGCGATTTTGCGTGCGTAGATTACTTTCTCCGGTGCTGATTCTGGCGTCTAGCTTCTTCTTGGCCTGTCTGTATTCTTTTTGCTGTAATTGTGTCCGGTCGATTGAGACACTCAAGTCCTTTAATTGAATTGGTATTTGCTGGGAAAGTCTCGCATCCAGGAAAGCCTTCCGAATTTGTAGAGCAGACTGTTGTGTTGTGAAAAACACTTTGACAGGTCTGGGCTGTGGAAGAGTCTGGGAAAATTTTCCGATTCGCCAGATTTTAAATTCATCAAAGACAATTTTATCGGAGAGGAAGGATTGAAAGAGGTTGAAAATGGTTAATTCATCTTGAGCTTGAGGGGAATCACTTTGTTGCGGGGGTATAGGCGTAGCTTCTGGGAGACCAAAAATGATCAAGTTGTTTTTACGTTTCATGCGGTCTTCAAATTCACCAAGGATATCCGAAGAGAGCCCCTGCTTCGTTTCAGAGTGGTCCTGCTCCTGAAGTTCAACAACTTTAACCTCAAGTTCTTCGATCCTTATTGTGTTTCCGGCAGTGCTGGATTCACAATCTGAGACTCTGATATTAAAAGCTTTAAGATCCTGCGATAAAGTCAGACACAGCTTTGTTGACTTTCCCCAAATCAGCTGACATAGATTCCTTCATGGTAGCGAATTCAGCACGAATTAAAGCTTGTTGATCAAGGGGTCCAGGAGAGGAGGGGGGGGGGCACAGCATTTGTTGTAGCCGACATCTGGAATCATCGCAGTTTTTCTAACCCAACCAGGGTTGTTGACCAGAAAATATATCCTGCGCACTCATGGTGGATACTTTATAATGTAAGACTTAGCAAAAAGGAGCTTGTTAGTAAACACTGTGTGATGCGTGTCAATGAGGCAACGAGTCAGTGTACGATAGGACACTGCAAACACCAACACATGTACAGGGCACACAACGAAAAACCACTTAGAAGAAATAGAAAAAAGAGTCGCATAGGCACTTTTATACTTGTGTTTTAAAATTTATGCAAGAAAATGAGCAGGAAAGGCAGGCCTTCAGACCAAAGCACGGAAGGTAGATTAGGGTAAAAAAACACGAGAAAATAGCACACCTTAGCACAGATCACCGCGTGGCACTTTTTGAGTTTAGGAAAACTTTGAAGATAGTTTTTCATCACAAACAAATCGCACAAGGACCGAGAAAGAGGCACTGCAGATCACTCGAGGGGCAGAGGTGCTAACACACAACAATTTTACTATTTAAAATTCCAACAGAATGAACACTTGAGTAAATAAGCAGGAGTAGCTCGAAACGCGTATTAAACCGTTCAGCGACGCCTAGCGGACATAGTTCTTCTTGACTTCCAGAAACGAACCAGGTTCGTTATCGAATTTTCGGCATCAGCTGACAAAAATATTATAGCTAGACCTTACAAGGGAGTTGCGACGGTTATACCCGGAATATTCTATTAAGCTTATCATCTTGATCATCGTCGCTCTTGGAGGTGCCAAGGTTTCACTGGTCAATAGCCTGAAAAGCATCCCTGCGTGTCAACAAAATTATGAGATCCTAGCGAAATCCTGCGGTTGTCCTTATGACAAACTTTTAACTATACATATATCGGACATTTCACATAAACCGGCACAGTGGGCTGCCCAGAACTAATATGCATCGATATAAACGGCGTGAGATGTAAAGTCGCGGAACAGAAGACTTAATGTGCATGCTTTTGTTCATGTGCATAACCTTTCGTTACCCAATATCGAAGGATCTGAGTTCGTCCTTCGTCCATGGAACCATTCCAAATGAATAGAGTACTACTGGGACGCAAGCATGTTCGTCACAGATACTTTGTTCCTTGTCGACTGTTCGGAAGACCATATCCGTTGGATGAGACGTTTGTATCTGCATCGGAGAGTATCCTTTATAGACGGCCCGTCCTGAATGCGGCTCTGTTTCACGCCCAGGTATGTATAGGTCCCTCCAGCGCCAAGGTGTCGTATAGCGCTTCTGTCGACGAGCTCAGGGTCTTCGGGGATGCAATTAAGTTTTCCTTTCTTTAAATAAAACATGGCGCATTTCTCTAACTCGAAATAGCATAGGTCTTAAGATCATCTTTGTAAAATACATGAGTGACCTTATGCTTTCAATTTCCAGGTTTGCCGTTCATCTTGTCGCTCTGAAACACACCGTTCTGAAAGGTGATACTATTAGTGATCACACTATGTTTTCGAGATGAGCTGGTAAATCTGGTTTTCCAAAGCGGCATTAATCTCTCTATGCACCTCACGATGTGTGGATGAACCTTTAAGCTTTCCAACATACAGATGATAAGTCTATGGGAGGTTGAGTCAAAAGCTTTCCGATAATCAATCCAGGCCATCAATAGGTAACGCTAATAGGATGCTACGCCTTCACAGACACATCTATCGATGAGCAGATTCTCTCGACATCCTGCTACGCCTTTCTTTGAGCCGCGTTGTTCGTACATCTCTCGCCACACAGGTCCATTTGTCCGAACAGTCGTATCATTTAGGATAGTTGTGAAGATCTTATAAAGTGTGTTCAGACAAGTTATTGGCATATCAGCTAATTTGACCGTCTTCGGCAGGAGCACTGTGCACCCTTCCACTAACCACTCTGGAATAGGCTCTTCCGACTTTAGATATGAAGTGAAAATGCGGGCCAGATGCTTATGGGTTGAAGGAAATTTCTTCCACCAGAAGGTCTTGATACCGTCTGGTCCCGGAGCGGAATAGTTCTACATGCCTGTTAATACTTTTTTCACCTGCTCGGCAGTGATAGGTGGGCATTCCTTCTTAGGTGTTACGAGGGCACTGGCACAGCTCATTGAAGCTATTTATATTCTTTGAGTTTTCTTTCAGTTGATGCTGGACTTCGTAGACTGCTCTCCAATTGTTTCACGTCAACCGGCACAGTGGGGTCGCTGAATCCTAATCCAATGTTAGTTAAACCCTATCTGGTCACTGTTCGTCCCTAAACGCAAAAAATACTTCAAATCGTCGATTTAACACTATTTTGCGATGAATAATGTAGTCAAACCATCTTATCATTATGTTTTCGGGGTAGCTGAATCCAAATTCAATGTTAATTAAACCCTATCTGGTCACTATTCGTCCCTAACCGCAAAAAATACTTCAAATCGTCGAATTAATACTATTTTGCTATGAGTAATGTAGTCAAAGCACCTTATCATTATGGTTTCGGAATCGCTGAATCCGAATCTAATGTTAGTTAAACCCACCCTTCTGTCTCCGAGAGTTGAAAGTGGTCCATGTGTTGAAAACGACCATGCGGCGGCGCTAGTAGTAACTTTGTTCTTGTTGTTTTGACCTTTGTATGGCTTTGGTCACGTACAGTCGTTACAAATTCCTAAAAATGTAACAATAAAACGGTTTCTTTATGAAGTCATTGTGAAAATGGCTCGGTGGAGTTTTCTACTAGTGTTTTTATGTTTGTTTATCGCATTAGTTATGCCGATGTATATCGCTCTAGGGTGCAAATCAGGTTAGAAAAGTGAACTCTGATGTGGTTCAACGGAATAAATTTTACAAAACTGAAAACATCTCAGAAATAACACCGTATCTCCCAGCGTGCAGTGGATTATTATAATAAAAAATACTTTACTCAAAAATTTCAGTATATATTTAAAAAAATCCTAATTTAAAATCTCAGTTTTAACCCATTGGGCCCAAAACCATGAACATCCCAAGAACGTCATTGGGACGTTCCTAGGACGTCCAGTGTCAGTCAAAACAACGTATCTAAGACCTCTAATGTCCTAAAGATGTCCTAAAGACGTCTTTAATACATAGGACGTTCTCGAGACATCTTTCGCACTGACATTAGACGTCTTAAGAACATCCCTAGGATGCCGAAAATACATATTACAAAATATGTCTGAGGGATGTCCCGAAGACGTCTTTGGGACATCCTTATTTTTTTTGCCCACTGGGAATTGTTTCCCAATTCACTGCTTTATTTATGTGAGATATGAACTTGATAACAATAAAAATTTCTTTAATTTTACTGACCCCAGCTGAAAATTCCTATACAGGAATCTCGGAGGATCCTGCACATGTTCCTGTACACGAATTTGGCGAAGGAAACTGTACATGATCCATAGGAACTAATCCGCGAGAGTTCGTTGATGGCTTGGCTCTCTCAATAGTGAGTTGGATCTTTAAGGGAATAAAAGGAAGGCAACTTTATAGCTGTAAGCGACATAAGTTTTCGCAATGGATTTCTGTGAAGCACCCTGTACGTTTTTCTGTATAGGAACGCGAACCTCAATTTACTTCGCAAATAAACCTGTACAGGATCATTCAAAAGGTTGGTTTGTCGGTGCAGGTTCCTTTGCAGGATCATGTACAGTTTCCATCGCCAAATTCCTGCACGGGGACCGTCAAGATTACCTGTATAGGTTCGTGTGCAGGTTCATGTACAGGAACATGTTCAGGATCCTCCGAGGTTTCTGTACATGAATTTTCAGCTGGGACGTTTACAAAACGGCCAATGAGCATTACTGCAGTGAAATTCTAGAATTTTTATTGAGAGCTTTTCATATCAGATTCATATTCCTAAACTGTTCTTGTCTGATTCAGTTTGTCTAGAGATTCTTTGGTACGATTCGTCTAGCTGGAGGTACAAATAACCACCCCGCCACTCCTACGTTTCTTCAGATTTATAAAATCCTGACTTTCTATAGCACCCTTGAATCACCAAAATCTGGAAGCTGTCAAGTTTCGGAAGATACTCCTACGGAACCTTTGATTCATATGTCAGAACTAAATAAAATGTATAAAGCAGACAAGAAAGAATACTCGTAAAAAGAATAGAAGGAAAATTAAACGTAGTCCTCGAGAAGGAAGGTTGTGATTTTATGGATTTCACGAACGCTGCAGACATGATTATGATTTACCATGTGTTGTAGATTGTTTAATGTATTACATTACAGGTGAAATCTGTCAAAAATTAAAAAGAAAAACTGCGTTAATTGCAAATATGCACTATTTTATTCTGCAAACGACAATCTTCAGCACTTGAAGTTTAAACTCTTTGATTTTATAAAATTAATCGAGAACTCGTTTTCTCTGCATTGCAAGCAGTCATGTTTTTGACTACTAAGTCTTGAAAGATTTGTCTAATCTCAAATTTTACTTTTCTTGTGCAGAATATGGGAAAGAAGTTTTGGCCTACACTATTCACTTATGTTTGCAGAATGGAATGCGACAGTTTGCTAAAATTTCTTTTGCTGATTCCATAGAAGCTAATTTGCAGAAAAAGAAATTAGGGAAATTAGCTGAAACCTAATTCTTATTCGTATTTATTATAAGACTTCGGAAAATAATTTTCGATTAATTTAAGTGTTGCCAATGATAAGAAATATTCGTTAATGGTCTTTCTGTAAGAGTGACTATACAAATTTTAACATATTTTAGCTTCGTTAAAAAGTCTATTTGATTAAAAAAATATCACATTTAATAGTTCGTTATTTGTAATAGACAATAATATTTTGTGATGTATCATATTAATTCTTTGTAATATATATATATATATATATATATATATATAGTAGATATAATAATTATATTTATTACATAGTCGCATTATATTGTAAAACAGAAATAAAAAAAGCTCTTCATCACTATATTTAAAATTGTTTGAATATCCGGGACTAATACAAAATAATGTATCGACGTTTGTCAAACCTGATAGATGCTGCAATCCTTTTGGCCATGACGGACACGTTGGCAGAGATTTACGATTGATTTCCAAAAATATTCACAATAAATTCCCGAGTATTAGAATTGGTTTCAGCGACCCTGCAAACATAATGATAAGGTTGTTTGACTGCATTACTCCTAGCAAAGTAGAGTTAATTCGACTATTTGAAGTATTGTTCAAGGTTAGGGAAATAGTGACCAGATAGGGTTTAACTAACATTAGATTGGGTTTCAATAACCCTGAAACCATAATGATAAGGTGTTTTGACTACATTACTCATCGCAAAATAGTTTTAATTTGACGATATAAAGTATTTTTTGAGGTTAGGGACGAATAGTGGCCAGATACGGTTCAACTAACATTTCATTCGGATTCAGCGACCCCGAAACCATAATGATAAGGTGCTTTGACTACATTACTCATAGCAAAATCGTGTTAATTCGTCGATTTGAAGTACTTGTTGAGGTTAGGGACGAATACTGACCAGACAGGGTTAAACCAATATTAGATTCAGATTTAACGAGCCCGAAAACATATAGGTAAGTTAATTTTAGGTAGAAAAATACTTTTTCATATTTGTTACATGACAATAATACTCATTAAACGCAATTTTTCATGAGTTCAGGTGCCATATTGGAACTGCCATGTTTTTCTTCTAAATATTACCATGCGGCCTTCGATAGAGTTTTTATATACGAACATTTTGAGCCATATAACTTTTATATCGATGCATACTATTTCTGGGCAGCCCACTGTGCCGGCTTACGTAAAATGTCCGATATATATTGTAACCAGCGGGTCACAATATAAAACCTTAAACTAGGCTTAACTCCTCGCTCTTAGGAAAGTGCAACGAATAGTTGCATCACATAGGAGCGAGGAGAGAGCGCAGAATCCGCAGCCTCCCACTATTGCATCTCGGGCAGTGCGTGGGAGGAAGAAGTAGAGCGCGATCCATAAAAAGGCTCGCGCGGCCCTTAACGGGCAGTTGGGTGTGGCGAGGCAACTCGCGAAGTTTTCTTGGAGCGAACCTTAAGGGTAGTGGGAGCTTGCATCTCCCTCCACTAGCCTCATACCTCAAACCAAGTGTGAGAAGTCTAGCTGACTTAAAAGAAATTTCTAACTCAGCAATTCTTCTCCAAAAAGATAGAATACCTTTAGGCGGCATACCTCTAAATTGAATTTTTGAGCAAATTGTTCACGTTTATAAAATATCCTTCTTGTGCTTTTTGAGGCCTTTTTAGGCATTATTATAAAAATATTCTCCTAAATAGAAAAGTAAATCACTATATACAGACGAGTTGAGCAAGATTATATCTTGTGGCCGGGTCCAAGAAGTTAAGTGATTTAATTTACAATCTGCCATTAAGCTTAGCTTCTTATGAGAGGATAGGAGTTGTACTCCTTCTCCCTGTTAAGAAAGCGGCTAAGCCCGAATGCTTGAGAGAAGAGAATATTTCTCTTTTACTATAAGTTCGACCTGAGAAAAGGGCCCTTTTCAAATTGAAAATATTTCGAGGATAAATCCTCTAGAAATTTTAGCTCTCTTGTATATTATCTTTGTCTCTCTTTAAGAGAAAGAGAGTACATACCTGGAGTTTGAGGACGCCTCAACTCAGGGCCTTCTCGGGAAGCACGTAGCATTTCCCCTGCGATTC
Organism: Andricus coriarius; assembly: GCA_932066315.1. NCBI lineage: Eukaryota > Metazoa > Arthropoda > Insecta > Hymenoptera > Cynipidae > Andricus > Andricus coriarius. The sequence continues at coordinate 4,970 of CAKNWT010314270.1, read as the reverse complement.
TGTCGTTCACTTATCTGCGTAGGGCCTTTAACAGTAGCCATAAAATGAACTCATTAGGATTATGAGATTAAATAATAAAATGATAATCATTTGGTATTATAAGTTTGAAATAGAAGTTAACGTAGTCGTCACCAAAACAGGTGAATCTTGGACAATAAATGTCAACGTGTGCTATTGGTTTTCAGTTAGTAAGGATTTAAGTGTGTCAGGTACTCGGGATTCGTACCTCGGTCATTGACCTTAGTAAAATAAAAGTGAATATTTCCCACGGGATTATTAAAGTAGAATAAAAATATCTAGTGGCCAAAGATAAGTTTTTAATTTAGTGTCATAATGTTTTCTGGATAGAAATTCCAATATATTAGGATTATATGTACGGCGATTTTATATAGAAATAGAAAGACAGAGAAAATAAAGAATAAAATAAAAATATATGTGTATCTACGATTGAATAGGTTAGACTTCATAGGATCGGCAAGCTACGGCTATTTAGGTATAAATTGATCGCGACAATTATATAAATTAAGATTTGAATAAAGAAAATTATCCATACATTGCGTAATATAAATTTAAGTAGATTGCTGATATGTGACGTGCGCTGAAGAAAGGGGGCTTACTCTAAAAAAATCGGAATCGAGGTTTTTACACCTTTCGATAGTTTTTGAGTTTTTCTTTTTAATGAAACCATCGACGAAAATTTCCGAGCGTTATTATTGCTAATAATTGAGTTGTTAGACACCCGAGTAATCGGGCTTTCGCTCGAGAGCTCGAGATCCCGTGAAACACCTCCCACCACTCGCCACTGCAATCTACGCGTCTCATCTATACACCGTCCGTGAGCCGCGCCGCTATACGGGTGAGAATGTATCGTAAGTGGAGAGGGAAGATTTCGTGAGTCTTACCTCTCTCCTAAAAGTAGCGTCTATCCGGTCGACTTCGACCACTCGCCCTGAACAATCTCACTTTTCAGAGTAAGCCCCCTTTCTTCGGCGCACGTCACATATGGAGAATCTTATGTAAAGATAGCGTAGAGTATGCTTGTCTGAATAAATGGGTTATATGCGAAATCGAAATCTTATGTTTTCTCCATAAAACCCTTATTTTATTTACATTAATATTTAATATTCCTAAAGGGGTGAAAACAACCCTTATCTAGTTAGCCGATCAGAAGTTGGAGGTTACAATATATATATTGGAATAGAACTGAAGGGCCCATGACAAAGCCACCGAACGTGTCCTCGGGTTGCGGATAGAGGGTCCCTGTACCAAGGGTTTCTGCTGAATATGGCTACAACAATTAATGAGCAGTCGCGGACCATTGTCCAGGGATGGTCCCGAAGGAATAACCCCTAAGCGGAGGCGTAACAACCGTGCCGAAAGCTGAATGGCACCTGGGTGAGGTATCTTAAACGGTGACTCTGGGATACCAGGCGACTTCTCAGGGTATGCAGCCTTACCCTTGCATGCGGGGCTCTACAAGGATGGACGAACCCTTTCCCTAGCTGCTCGTGGGAACAACAATCACACCACCAAAACACTAAAAAGTTGTAAATGCGGTTCAAAACGATCGAACGCGCAGAGCACCCGACAATGGCTCGGCGAACAATACCGATAATCCTAGAGTTCGGGGTGCTGAAAATAATTTAAATGGAAACATGACGACGAACCGGCGAAACGCCGACATTGAGTGGACGAATCAACTCAAGGATGACTTGCTAGACTGCTACTATGCCAGCATTATCCCTGTTCACCGAGGCTTTATAGCGCGTATGCATACTCTGTGGTGCCAAAAACACCCAGAGCTTCAGCACGTTTCGATTCAGTCGTTGCAAAATCAACGTGCCTACCTCTGGAAAAATGGATATGTACGCGGAGCGCTTCCCGTACCGCTATTTTGTCCAGCTGCAGCCGAAGATGAGGAAGCGACATTAAGAGCAACCGTGGAAAGCAGGCACCTTCTGAGAAATTATCATGATTTCAGGACAAGAAGGAACATTAACATGCAAGTTCCTCTTAAGCCACAAGATCTGGCTGAAATGGATGCCTCCGTTCATGGAGAAATCTCGCAAGAGTTCGACCTCTGGACCATCAACTGGTCAGTTTGTGGTGCTGCGAGAGCTTTAGCTGATTCAAATCGAAGGCTCAAACCGACGATGGATCAAAAGACCGAAAGACGCTTGCATCAACTGAACAAGAAGATTGGATGGGCAAGATTGAATGCGTCCAGTGTTCAATTTGTGATTGACTACATAACATCTGGTAGACCGTTCACGGAAAGGGTTCGAAAGTTCGCCCAAGAACTGAGGATCTTGAATCACACACTAAACAAGTTAAAGCTGCTGACAATAAAGCAGCATATTGTTGACAAAATACGGCTGTTATTTGACGCAAGAAGGAGAATACAGAAGAGGGAGAAATTAGATTAGAGGCACGAATAACTTTTCCGGTGCTGGACCAGATTCTATCAAAAACTTCTGGTGGAAGAAGTTTACTTCTACACACCAACATTGGGCCTGCATATTCACCTCATATTTAAAGTCGGAGACGCCCATTCCGCAGTGGCTGGTGTTAGGACGCACTATACTCCTATAGAAAAAAGGCAACTTGTCCAACCCAGAGAATTACAGGCCAATAACTTGTTTGAACACACTGTATAAGATCTTTACAGCTGTCCTAAACAACAGGATTGTTTGACGAATAGAGCCTGCGTGGCGTGACAGGTGGGTCTGTAAAGACGCTGCAGCCCATCAACGCGCCCTGTCAATGGCCTGGATTGACTACCGGAAAGCTTTCGCTTCAACCTCTCATAGACTTAATATCTGTCTTTTGGAAAGCACCTTTCAGGGGGGCGTCTTTCAGGGCGATACCATGAGCCCTTTGCTATTTTGCATCACACTTCTGCCTCTATTTCTCGCACTACGAAATTCTTCTGGATACCTCTGTGGCGACACTAACCAGCGCGAGCATAAGGTCACTCATGGATTTTATATGGATGACCTGAAGCTCTATGCCTCTGGTAAAGGCAAACTTCAAACTGCATAAATATCGTCAAGAAGTACACAGGAGAGATTGGGATGGACTCTGGATTGGATAAATGTGCCAAAATTCATCTGAAGAACGGAAAGATTGTTGGCGTTCCCGAGGACCCGGAGCTTGTGGATATAAGTGTTACTAGACATCTTAACACTAAAGTGACCTATATATACCTGGGTGTGCCTCAAAGCCGCATTCAGGAAGTAACATCAGTAAAGGAGTCTTTGAGAAGCAGATACAAGCATCTAAGATATCATCATCATGTATATGCATAAAAGCTTGCATATCAATTCGTCAGTTCTGCGATTATACATTTCACGCCATCAAGGCAGGCGCGGACTTCTGAATATCCAGTTTCTTCATAACCGAATCGTTCTGAGTACAGCTTATATCGTTGCAAATGGAAAAGATTCTCTCCTAAAAATGTTCAGGAATCACAAGATGATTGGCAAACGAGCGTTCCTTTACAAAGCTGCGGAGCAGGCGGCTGAGACCTTTGGCCTGAATTTTAACATCAGAAGTGAGGAAAGTGTATTACTCCATCTAGATGCTTCACTTCTTAAAGCGTCCTTGTCGAAGGAGCAAAATTTTGCTTTTCTCAGATCATCAGGGCTTAATTCAGGTACAGAGGGTTTCATTTTTGTATGCCAGGACGGTGTCATTTCCACCTTAGCATACCGTGACCGCATTTTATGTCAAAAAGTTCCCAGCGATAGGTGCAGAGCATGTCATGCACACGCTGAGTACCTGGAACACATACTATCGGGGTGTCCTACCCACGCAGGAATGACGTACATCTACAGACGATGTGGGCCGCGACCCTGTCCTGCCGAACGCTCCAAGGGAGATAGTGTAAATTATCCAAAACGAGAAGTGCCAAATTTTCTGGAACTACGATTTTCGGACAGCAGTCTCCGTTACACACTCGAGGCCTAACATTCTTCTCCAAGCCTTCGAGAAACGAACCATATTTGTGATCGAATTGTCGGCCTCGTCCGAATACACCATCACTACCAAGGAGGAGGAAAAGGAGGAGAGGTTTCAAGATCTTAAAAAGGAGTTGCAACGGCTGTACCCAAAATACTCGGTTAAAGTAAATGTCCTTGTAATCGGTGCTCTCGGAGGTGCCAAACTATCACTGGTTAGTAACCTTAAAGCTATTCCCGCGTGCCAGAAATATGTCAAGGCACTTGCGAGATGGATGCAGAAAGCTTTCATCGTTGGGTCGCTTCGTGTCCTCAAGGTACATAAGGGTTTCGCCGGCCTGTCGTCGTAATTTTATCATGCCACTTCATATATACATACATATATATATATATATAATAAAGTACCTAAGTCAGGGGGAGATGCACGGAAGTTTATAGATAAATTCAGGAAAAGGGGGGAAGGAATAAGCGATGAATTAGAGGAAGAAATTCGGAAAAATTATTCTAAAGAGTTAAAGAAAGAGAAAGCGGCAGGGAAAGACAGAGTAAAAAATGTAGCTTGGGTATTCGGTAGGAAAGCGGTAAAGAAAAGGTTAAGAGGAATTATTGAAAATATTTGAAAAGAGGTGGGTTTCCCGGGAGAGTGAAAAGAAGGTTTGATAGCGCCATTTCACAAGAAAAGAGGTGAGGATAAGTTAGAATACTACACGGGGATTACGCTCTTTAATATTGCATATAATTTAAAGTATGCGCGATGGTGTTGGCAGAGGATCTGAACAGTGATGTGGAGATTCATGGGATTGTTCAGGGCACGCAATGTACTACTACATATAGTACATAAAGAGTTGGCGCAGGCGCGGATCCAGGGGGGGAGGGGGTGCCACGGAGTCACCCCCCATCCCCTAAAACCTAGACTTAAATTTCTGTGGTAAGATTATTTATCATTTTAGTTTCTCACACGTGGAGTCGCTATCATAAAGTATACGTAACATGTGGATTCTAACTTTTTAA
>CAKNWT010314264.1:533-12613 GCA_932066315.1 Andricus coriarius | reverse complement strand
GCTCGCCGCGAGCGAAGGCCTCAACCGTCTGAGGACAGCGCTGCGGCGGAGCAGCCCCTAATCGATCAATCGACGTATCGATCTATCGATTCATCGAAGGTCGCGACTGGCGCGCGAAAATTCAAATGAACTAACAGTTAAATGGTGGTAAATGGATAACAACCATAGTTGAATGGTAGTGTTTTACCGTCGGCCTGTTTTAGTATAGTGGGAGCTGTTGTTTTGAGAAGTGTAACAGAAAAATAATTTCAGAGAATTTAATTGTATAACAAACATACTACTCTTGTGCTCTTTATTATATTTCATAAAAACATAATATATATATATATATATATTTACAAAAATTTGCGACAGAAATTGCAAAATTTTTAATTCCAATCTACGATTTTGGTACTAAATTCAGCCTTCGAATGAAACCATGTCAACTAGACCTTTAATAGAAGAATTTCTATATAGTTTATTCGTGTATTTCAGTACTTATATTTTTATTTTTATCAATAAAATACAAATTATACGTATATTTCAGATTTTAATTTATTGCTATACGCAACATTTACTGCAAAATTACGAAAATGTGACGCAAAATTTATTGTAAAAATTTTCCTTTTTTGTTTTTATCACATTTTTTAAGTTTTGCATTAAATAAATCAATAAATTCTTCATTTTCCTGTAATTAAAAATTTACGCAATACATTTAAAGAAGTAGCATATACACATACGTGCACTAACACACGCGCAATAGTTCACAGACCAATTGTACGCGGCGCTAGTTTTGCATATCCATGGCCACCATATTTCCATTGTGTTGACCGCCCCTGGTTTGATTTTTGAAGTGTAGGGGTAGTTTTTGCAACAACAAAATTTTAGCTTTCGAGAGCCCAAGAAAAGCCCAACACTACTTTCTATGTTGTATTTTCCAGGTTTCAGTTTTTACTAAGGAGTTGGTTTTTTTGTGCATAGGGGTGGTTTTGGAAAAATTTGTTTGGTTCATTCGAGAGCCCAAAGTAAGCCCAAATTTCTGAAGCACTTTTCTTGCAGATTTTATTTTATGCAAGGGGTTGGTTTTTTGTACAAAGGGGGGTGGTTTTTTGATTTTTTTTTCGTTCATTCAAGAGCCCAAAATTCTGGTGTACTTCGTTTTTTCCGAGTTTGAGTTTGTACATACGGGATAGTTTTATTTTCAGTAGGGGTGATTTTTGGAAAGCGGTTGTTGGCGCGTTCAAGAGCCCAAAAAAAGGCCAAAATTCTGTCGTGTATGATTTTTAATTTTGTCAAATTTTTATATATAGTGGAGGTGCTGGCTTGAGTCAAGTCAGCACCTCCACTCCAAATTTTAATTTTGGAAAAAAGTAGTGGAGCCCGAAAATCGGCAATACAGCCCAAAATTCTGATACAAAGAAATTTGGCAATTTCGATTGTGGAGGTGCTAACTAGATGGACCTATAAAAATTGCTAACACCATTCGAGGCTAACGAGCACATTATTACCAGGATAGTTGAGTTGATTAAAAAATTAGTGGGGCAACATCTTTGATAACTGTGTACAATATGGATAAACGTTCCGAACACCATTCGAGGATAATTCAGATTAGCGATACTGTAATAGTTGTTTTGTGGGGATGTTAGAACAACATCCCCTGATGCGTTGAGCTGATAGAAAAAATTAGGGCCAAAAAAGTGGATGTCTCTGTAAAATATGTAAAAAAAAGTTCCAAAAACCATTTGAGGAGAATTCAGAAAAAAAACAGTGGCGCCAACCACTTTGATGTTTCTGGAAATTTCTCGATTTTCCTAAGTAAGATTTTTCGCACAGCTGTACAAGAGCACATTTACATAACAATAACTGAAAGGATAATTCTTTTTAATTTAATATTTCCATTAATCTATTTGTGAAAGTTTTGTTATACTCGAGCGCGTTTCAGCCGTCTTAGATTTCGCTTTGTTGTACGTACACAGTTACAAAAGCGGTTCACGTACATACAACTTCAAAGCTCTGTAAATCACAAAATACTTATCGGATCGAAAAAGTTTATGGGACATTTTTTCCTTTTTTTTCTGCCCACCCCTAAGGGGATAATGATAACACTAGAGACACTCTATATGGGGGTAGCTGTGTGGCTTGAATGTTAAAAATCTTCTCCCGTAAAAAAATCCAATTCCGTAAGTCAAAAGTACGCGACCCTCACTTTGAACACTTGCAACTCGTTCAAAAAAAATCGCAGAAAATTTTGGCCAGGTAAACGTGAAAGCTTAAAGTCTCCCGAATTGAAAGATATGTATATTGTTGTTCTAAAAAATCTTTTACGGTGGCGCTGATGTGAAACGTGCCAAAAAACAAGGTTTTTGGGGCACTTTTTTCAAGCCTCGGCTTTCGAGGCTTCCCAAACCGAGCTGCAGTTTCGTAACGCGATTGATGTACAATTTGAAAAAATGAAATTAGATCAATATTTCGCGAAATAAACCTAAACGCATATTTCGGAATTTAATGAGAATAGCCACCGTATAAAAAGTATTAGAAAAAAAGTATCTATTTCACAACAATAGGGACCTCAGAAGGACGGTACCCCTTCCTTCTGCACATCTTAAGCCATAAAACAACTTCCTATCATTATTTCTTTCCAAGATGATTTTTTGTGGAAAACGGTCTGTAATTAATAAACAAATTCATATTTTGAAATTTGGAAAACTGCGTTGCATTCTGGACACCTTAAGGATGGTCTGTAAGTTTTTTCCGAATTTTCAAGACGTCTAGCTCGGTTTGGGAAGCCTCGAAAGCCGAGGCTTAAAAAAAGTGCCCCAAAAACCTTGTTTTTTTGGCACGTTTTACATTAGCGCCACCGTAAAAGATTTTTTAGAACAACAATATACATATCTTTCAATTCGGGAGACTTTAAGCTTTCACGTTTACCTGGCCAAAATTTTCTGCGATTTTTTTTGAACGAGTTGCAAGTGTTCAAAGTGAGGGTCGCGTACTTTTGACGCCGACTTTAGGTCGCGCGCTTTGTTCTCAACTCGACTTTAACCTGCCAATTCAACTCTATCGCCTTCCATTACAAAAATGCGTGAGGAACTGTACTTTAACATTGTAATACAATGCTTTACAAATGAAGGAATTTAATTTCTACGAATCTTTTTATGATTATTTCTTGAATTATTTCGTACGATTTACTGAACTTTTTGAATCCAAGACTCAGTTAAAGAATTACGGTGCTGTAAAGCTCATTGAATATTTCTATACATACCCCACAAAGGTTAATCGTGAAAAAGTATTCGTAATTGGTTTTAGAACCTTCTTATTTTCCAGGATTAGAGACATTCACTATACTTATAATATTAAAAATATATATTACCTTCATCTATAAGTGCTACAGTTCCAATAACTTTTACTTTCAATACCTCGCCTCTTTTAGCTACCTGAAAAAATTCCTTCATACAGTACTTATTTTACATGATTAAAAACGGGTACTTAACAGATATGTATGATAAATTTATACTAATGTATAATACAAATGAAATTAAGTTTGCCGGTTTGTTTTTTCCCTATAATTGTGATGTCCACCAAATTATATTCATGGTTATAAATAATATGTATAACCACGAATAATATTTGGCAAACATCCATGATTCTTTCTTTCGATACCTGGGCGTCCTAACTCCACCTGCCATTCGACTTAGAATAAATTGAGTCGCGGCACTCAGTCGAAAAAACTTAAACTCTCTCTGACAATCGACAGCGCAAGCGCGGCTTCGGTCATCGTTCACGCTCTTGGACATTTGCTTGGCAAAAACACGCCAATCGTGCGAAACTCGCATCCAGCAGCATCGCCAAAAGATCCTCGCTCGTTAACTTTTGCACTGCGACCGCTCGAGCTAGCCGTTAAATATATAAGCCAGGCAACGAAGAACCAAAAAAGACGGATAAAGGAAGTAATTAGTAACAGGCTGAAATGTGATACAAACCCTTCCTAATAGGCTATTAATGAACCTGTAAACGTATGATATCGATTGAACAATGGCTAAAAAATTTATATTGAAAAATGGCGGCGATTATCAGTTTTCTGAGATTATCTCGGAAACGGCTAATTCTAGCTGAATTGAGGTTACATAGCAAAATGTGCAACATTCTTTCCTCTACAAACAAGTTTCTTTTCTTTTTTACATAAAAATAATAGTTTGCTCAGAAAATAGAAAAATCTACTTATTTTGTGTGGTTTGCACTCGTACACGTGTCAGCTACAGTTATCCAAACAAAAAGTCCAAAATACAGATTTGATCATGATTAGGGACTATCTCTCACGCAGTGTATGCAAAATTGCAATACTTCTATTATTTTATTAAATAATGCTAACAAATCGCCCTATGTTTCACATTACTTTAGCCATAGTAACCATTTTAGATTTTCGTTCATACTTGGTAAAAAGTTTCTTGCATATTTGGACAATGCACCTCCAAAAAAATCAGAAGCTATTTTATTATTCTAAAAAGGTATTTTATGTAACCCCTTGTAATGAGATCGCCTCTCCGCAGGCAATGGAAGGGATAGAATCCCTTCACCACTGTGTTATGAAGTACAGCAGTACACTATCAACTGTACTTTTATATTTCTACGGTTTCGTTTTGTTTTGAAATAATTTACTGATCAATGAAATTTTCATTTTGTATATTATGATAACTATTCTTTCTGTGGGCTTTGTTTTTTGGTAAAAAAAATATAAAACGTGGAACAGTTAATTATAAGTACATACTAATGAAGCATAAAAAGTGTGGTTCACAAACATAATGTTTATAAATAAATGAACAATAATAAATTATTTAAACAATTTATTATTTTTTTTTAGCAATTTTGTCTTACAAGGAGAGGACACGAGATGGGCATCGCCGATTCGACTGGGGCTTTGCAGGATGTAAGTACATCAAAATCCATTAGGGCTCGAGCGCTCGACCGCGACACTGCAGAGTGGGGACCACGGACTAGGCGGTTACTCACAGTCCGACACTAATTTTGTGATGAACGGAATGTCCACAGGGTTTTCATGTCATTTCTATAAGGTTTTTCACGTAGATTGCGAATCTTACAACGAAAATAATCCATCACGTCAAATTTTTGAATAAAAAAAGAGGGCAAAAAGTGAAAACAATTACAAAAAAAATCATTTTTGTCTTTTCTTGGAAAAGTTGTTAAACACATAGTCCGGCGGATAGTGACTACTTTTTAAGTGTATCATGCAAATCATGTCACACGCAATTTTATATTTTTTAGGTATACGTTCCCTTAAAAACATTTTAAAGACGAGAGACATCCGCATGTTATTAAACATATAAAATTATATTTTTCGTGCATACTATGCAAGATACGGAAAAGTATTTAGAACACAAGTTGTTCAACTCAAAAATATCTATGAATTTATATTACATTATATATCATTGTTTTTTCTTTGAAAAACAATATTTAACCTTGGACTTTTACTGAATATCATTTGTAAATATTAAACAGTATAAAAAATAATTTTTTTAAAAGTCATTAGATAATAAATCAAATTATGCAAGATACAAAAAGTTTCAAAATCAAATTATTTACCTTCAAAAGATCAACGAGTTTTCTTTAAACTATTTTTCAATGGGACGCCTATTTTTTCAATTATAAAAAATAACATTAAAATTGAAAAATTATGAACATGTATCCGGAAAGTGGGTAGAATTTTTTATAACAAGAAAATGTCCCAAAAGAAGGTACAGAAATATTTTCAGCTCCTTTATTTAAAATTTCTTTTTACATACATTTTTACGAAAAGTTGGTCAATGTTTTTTTTAAAGTAAATCATGTAACTTCTTTGTATTACTTTTTCAGTTCACTGATAATGATTTAGTTGATCAATATACACTTCAATTGAATAGGACTTCATATTTATCTCTTTCATTTAGCAAGTATCACATAAGTTCATATAAGGTTTTTTTAATAGTGCCTAGGTTATTGTGACCGTGAAATTAAATTTTACTACAGTAGGACCTGTCGAATCGGGACTCGTCGCATCAAAATCCTCGGAGGGCTGTAGTCCCCACTTTTAAACCTCTCCACTAGCCATGATAGGTAGGCGAATGCACATAGAGTCACTGCAGACGCCATCCGATGGACGTCAGTGCTGTAGGTATAAAAATTTAACGGCCTGTAACGGCCGTTCAAAGATTAAAGCCCTGAACATTAAAGATACGTGACTGCCAGGAGGTGTAGCTAAGATTTGTTTCTGCGAACTGCGTGATCGAAAGTGGAGGCCCGGTCCGTCCCGATCCGACGAGTTCTACTGTATTTCTAATACAATTTTTAACGACTAAAAAAAAAAGATGTGTCTGATAGAAAAATGGTTTCATAAAAATTTCTAGATATGTTTGAGATGACCAATCTCACTTTTCAACATTTTTCCGCATCTTGCGATAGTTTTACCGAAAATATAATTTTTTATTGTTAATTATATGCAGATGACTCCCACCTTAAAAATTGTTTGCATGATTCACTTGAAAAATAGTTACTATCCGCTAGACTGCAGTGTTTAACAACTTTTCCAAGAAGCGACGAAAACGATTATTTGTTTTTACTTATTGACCCCCTTTTTTCAAAAATTGGACGTGATGCATTATTTTCGTTTTAAGATTCGCAATATAGATAAAAAAATCTTTATAGAAATGGTATAGAAACCCTTTGAACCCTTTGTGAGTAACCGCCAAGTCCGGGGTCCCCGCTCTGCAATGGCGCGGTCGAGCGCTCGAGCGCAAATACTCAAACCTCGATATCTCGGAAACTAAGGCCTATTAGATCGAAAGACAAAATAAGCCCCTAATGGATTTTGGTGTACTTCCATCCTACAAAGCCCCAGTCGAATCGGCGATGCCCATCTCACTTCCTCTCCTTTTTAGTATAGACTTAGAAGGTCGCGGTTTTTTCCAAAAATTTCCACTCTTTGTCCAATTTTCAATTAGTGTGAATTATTGTTAAAAAAAATAATTTTTTAAACAATTTATTATTCTGAACAATATTCTCTCAGAATAATGCTAGAAAATTGCACTTTTTAACCGAACTTCAACTTTTTGTACAATTTTTAATAAGAGTGAGGTCAATAATTAATTGAAGTTAACGAAATTAATTGATCAAACAGTTTATTATTAATATTAAATAATGCTAGAAAGTTTCTGTTTTGTCTGCAAATTTGAACTATTTGTCTACTTTTCACTTGCAGTCAGCTAATAATTAATTCAATGCATCAAAAATAATTATTTAAACCAAATTATTATTTTTTATAACTATATTCTTCTTTATTGATGCTAGATAGTTGCGGTTCTTCTGAAATTGTTTACTTTTTACCCACTTTTCATTTAGAAAAATAATAAATAATGAAATTTAACAAACACAAGCCTTTAAACAATTTATTATTGTTTATAACTATATTCTCCTAGATAAGTGGTAAAACGGTGCGGTTTTTTCTAAACTATGAAACTTTTTTTGCTTCTTTCACACAGTACGGTAATAATTTAGGCTAGTTAACGAACATGTTTATTTAAATCTTTCATTTTGCTTTGACTTTTTAGTTATAAGCAGATAATAAGTAAACCTCAACAAAAATCATTTTTAAATAGTATTGTATTTTTTTAGGTAAAATTTTTTTGTTCTTTTTCCAATACTAAACAAAATAATGTAAACAAAATATCAATCTTTCACAAGAGACAACAATTCTGTTGAGTTCTTCAGTGTATTTCATATTAGACTCGGTCAGCTCAGCATCCAAAAACTTGCTTTTTTGATTTGGAAGAAAATCTGAATGTCGATTTTTGTATTGACATTGGAAATAACCTCATTAACAACATGTAAAAAATCTAAAGTTCTCAGACTTATATATTAGTCGAAAAATAACGATTGTGTTTAGTTCGTCAGTGTATTTCATAGTAGACTCGGTCAGCTTGGCATCCTAAAAGTTGTTTTATTGATTCGGAAAAAAATCTGAATAATGTCGATTTTTGTACTGACATTGGAAATAGTCTCATTAACATGTAAAAATTTAAAGTTCTCAGACTCATATATTACAGGAAAAATAACAATTCTGTTGAGCTTGTCAGTATACTTCATATTAGACTTGGTCAGCTCGGCACCCTAAAAGTTTTTTTTTTATTTGGAAAAAAATCTTCATAATGTCGATTTATGTGTAGAAATTAAAAATAATCTCATTAAAAAATGTAAAAAATTAAAAATAATCTCATTAAAAAAATGTAAAAAATCTAAAGGTCTCAGTTTTATATATTAGTGGAAAAATAACGATTCTGTTGAGCCTGTCAGTGTACTTCATAATAGACTGCATTCTTAAAGTTGTTTTTTTGATTCGGAAAAAAATCGAAATGATTTCGATTTATTTATAGATATTACAAATAGTCTCATTAACAACATGTAAAAAATCTATAGTTGTCAGTCTTATATATTAGTGGAAAAATAACGATTCTGTTGAGTTCGTCAATGTATTTCATATTAGACTCGGTCAGCTTGGCATCCTAAAAGTTGTTTTTTTGATTCGGCAAAAAATCTGAATAATGTTGATTTTTGTATAGATATTGAAAATAGTCTCATTAACAACATGTAAAAAATCTAAAGTTCTCATACTCATATATTAGTTAAAAAATAACAATTCTGTTGAGTTTGTCCGTGTGTTTCATATTAGACTTGGTCAGCTTGGCATCCTAAAAGTAATTTTTTTGATTTGAAGAAAAATCTGAATAATGTCGATTTTTGTATTGACATTGGAAATAGTTTCATTAACAACATGAAAAAAATCTAAGGTTCTCAGACTTATATATTAGTGGAAAAATAACGATTCTGTTGAATTCGTCAGTGTATTTCATATTAGATTCGGTCAGCGCAGCATCCTAAAGTTATTTTTTTGATTCAGAACAAAATCTCAATAATTTCGATTTATGTATAGATACTAAAAATAGTCTCATTAACACCATGCAAAAAATCTAAAGTTCTCAGACTTATATATTAGTCGAAAAATAACGATTCTGTTTAGTTCGTCAGTGTATTTCATAGTAGACTCGGTGAGTTTGGCATCCTAAAAGTTGTTTTTTTGATTCGGAAAAAAATCTGAATAATATCCATTTATGTATAGCTATTGCAAATAGTCTCATTAAAAACCAGTAAAAAAATCTAAAGTTCTCAGACTTATATATTAGTGGAAAAATAACGGTTCTGTTGAGTTTCTCTGTGTATTTCATAGAAGGCTGGGTCAGCTCGGCATTCAGAAGTTGTTTTTTCTTATCCGGAAAAAATTCTGAATAATGTAGATTTTTGTATAGAAATTGGAAATAGTCTAATTAAAAATATGTAAAAAGTCTAAAGTTCGCAGACTTATATATTAGTGAAAAATAACGATTCTGTTGAGTTCGTCAGTGTATTTCATATTAGACTCGGTCAGCTCAGCATTTTCAAAGTCATTTTTTTGATTCAGAAAAAAATCTCAATAATTTCGACTTTTGTATAAATATTGCAAATAGTCTCATTAAGAACATGTAAAAAATCTAAAGTTCTCAGACTTACATATTAGTGGAAAAATAACAATTCTGTTGAGTTTGTCAGTGTATTTCATATTAGACTCGGTCAGCTGAACATCCTAAAAGTTGTTTTTTTGATTTAGAAAAAAATCTGAATGTCGATTTTTGTATTGACATTGGAAATAATCTCATTAACAACATGTAAAAAATCTAAAGTTCTCAGACTTATATATTAGTCGAAGAATAACGATTGTGTTTAGTTCGTCAGTGTATTTCATAGTAGACTCGGTCAGCTTGGCATCCTAAAGGTCGTTTTTTTTTTATTCGGAAAAAAATCTTAATAATGTCGATTTTTGTATAAATATTGAAAATACTCTCATTACCAACAAGTTAAAAATCTAAAGTTCTCAGACTTATATATTAGTGGAAAAATAACGGTTCTTTTAAGTTTGTCAGTGTATTTCATAGAAGGTTCGGTCAGCTCGGCATACTAAAAGTTGTTTTTTTGATTCCGAAAAAAATCTGAATAATGTCGATTTTTGTATAGATATTGAAAATAGTCTCATTAACAACATGTAAAAAATATAAAGTTCTCAGACTCATATATTACGCGCTCAGAGGAAAAATGTGACACAGAGAGTTCTGGAGAAAAACAGTATACAAAAAGTTCCGAGGAAAAACAGTAACCGAAAAAGTTCAGAGGAAAAAAGGTAAACAGAATCTCGAGGTAAAAATGTTACTCGGAAATATCCGAGGAAAAACGTTATAGGAAGTGTTGAGGGATAAAATGTGATAGAGAAAGTTCCGAGGAAAAACGTTACAGAAAATGTTGAGGGGAAAAATGTTATAGAGAAAGTTCCGAGGAAAAACGTTACAGAAAATTTTGAGGGGAAAAATGTTATAGAAAAAGTTCCGAGGAAAAACGTTACAGTAAAGTTTGAGGGGAAAAATGTGATAGAAAAAGTTCCGAGGAAAAACGTTAAACGAAAATGTTGAGAGGAAAAATGTGATAGAAAAAGTTCCGACGAAAAACGTTACAGAAAATGTTGAGAGGAAAAATGTGATAGAAAAATCTCAATCTCAATCAAGTTGAAACTCAACATTTCTCTTCACAATTAGCCATATAATACTAATAAAATATCACTTTTCAAATATCACCCCCATAAGTCTGTTTCATAGGGTCCCACAGAAACCTCATAAGTGAATAAATGTGTTTTGCGAGTTTTTGGCGCTAATTATGATTTTTTTGCGGTTTCTTTAATGCGAATTGTTTCTAATACATAAGATATTACATTATACTGAAAATTAGATATTTTAATGAATTGTTTAAACAATTTATTATTGTTTTTAGCAATTTTCTCATAGAATGCAGTTAGAAAGACGCGGTTTTTTCACAAATTTTCCACTTGTCCAATTTTCAATTAGATGGAAGTGACAGTTCACCAATGTTAATAATAGTGATTGTTTAAACAATGTATTATAAATAGTAATAATATTATATTTGAATAATGCTAGAAAGATGCGTTTTTTTCAATTTCTGGCTTTTTGTCCCATTTTTCATTTAAAGTGACGTAATAATAAATTCAAGTTAACAAATCATTGTTAAAACAATTTATCATAATTATTAATAATATTATACTTGAATATTGCTAGAAAGATGCGGTTTCTTTTTTAATTTCTGGCTTTTTGTAGAAATGGCTTTATGGTATAATAATAAAATACAGTGGAACCGGGATTTAGCTCCCCTGGATTGTGCCCTTCCGAGAATTCACGCAGTGCGGTGGGTGTACGACAGAGGCGTTTGCCGGGGGATGTGCGGCGTGCACTTATTCGTGAAAAAACAGAGAGAGAAACAGGAGAAAGACAAAATAGTTCCGAGTCTCTGGATTTAACGTCAAGGTCAAACCCGAAACCGGCGGTAAATCCAGATACAAACGCTTTGCAATCTTTCTAAACCGAAAAATTTCATAAATTTCCTGAAATTTATGGAAATGTTCAAAAATTAATTTTGGGTAATTTATGGTAAGTTACCATATTTACCTGTAAAATTACCATAAATGACCACACAATTTCATAAATTTCCGGAAATTTATAGAAAAAAAAAATGAATTTTGAGTAAACGGGGACGGGGCCATCCATATATTACGTGATCAAATTTTCACCCATTTTTGACCCCCACCCTGCTGGTGTAATCAACCATAAACATTTGTTTGACCCCCCCCCCCCCCACGACTACGTAATCATCTTGAAGACTTATTAGGATACCTGATTTTGTAAACTTTACACAACTCTTGAAACAAATTGTTCCTTAAAGACATTTTTTCATAATGTCAATGTGGAACAGACTTTGAAAACGCACAAAACAATGTTCTCACAAGAAAAGCACCTCTAGCGGCATTTTTTAATGCTCATACTTTTGCGCACTTTATCGGCGCTTTAGGACATTTTTTTCCATGCGAGCGGAATATTTAAAAAAGATTAAAGAAAGAAGATATTTATGAAAAAAAAGAAGAAACATATGATTACGTAATCACTTAAACAATACCCCCTGCCCCC
>CAKNWT010314247.1:795-14061 GCA_932066315.1 Andricus coriarius | reverse complement strand
GGTATTTTAAAAGATTTCATGGAATTTTCAATTGATTGAAGTAATTTTGAGGGATTTCAAAGTATTTCACAGATTTAAAGGTATTTAAAAAAATTCCAAGTTATTTATTCCAAAGGATTTCAAATATTTTAGAATTTTTTTTATTTTCCAAGAGGGTATTTTCAAAGATTTCATGGAATTTTTAATTTATTGAAGTAATTTGCAGGGATATAAAAATATTTCACAGATTTTAGGGTATTTTAAAATATTCCAAGTTATTTATTCCAAAGGATTTCAAATATTTTAGTTTTTTTTGTAATTCCAAGGGGGTATTTTAAAAGATTTCGTGGAATTTTCAATTGATTTCAATAATTTAGAGGGACTTAAAAAAAATTCAGATATTAGGGTAATTAAAAAAAAATCCAAGGAATTTTCAAAAATTAAAAAATCACAAGGGATTTTAAAGGATTTGAAATATTTTAGGGTATTTAAAAATATTCGAAGGAACTTTTAATAGATTTCAAAATTTTTTATCATAAAATGATTTTAGGGTATTTAAAAAGATTCCAAGGCATTTTCAAGAGATTAAAAAGTTTTCTAAGAATTTGAATGATAATAAGGAATAAAAAAAAAACAAGAATTTCAATTATTTTACGTAATTTCATGGGATTGTATGATATTTTAAAGGATTTCAGCGCATTTCTTCATAAGAATGAAGGTATTTCAAAGATTTTTAAAAATTCCAAGGCATTTCCAAGAGTAAAAAATAATTAAAAGGTATTTCCAAAGATTTTAATGGATTTGACACATCTTAGAGTATTTTAAATAGATTTCAATAATTTTAAGCGATTAAAAATTTTAGGGTAGTTTTAAAAATTCCCAAAAATTTTGAAGAGGTTTAAAAAGTTTCAAGGGATTTCAAATATTTTAGGGTTTTTTTATTTATAAGGAATTTTCAAGAGCTTTAGAAAATTTCAAGGCATTTCAAAAGATTTTAAAGGATTTGAAATATTTTAGGATATTTAAAAAAGTCCCATGGAATTTTCAATTGATTTCGATAATTTAGAGGGATTTCAAAAAATGCTGCAGATTTTAGGGTATTTTTAAAAGATTCCAAAGGATTTCAAATATTTTAAGTTTTATTTTTAAACTCCCAGGAATTTTCAAACGCTTTAAGAAATATCAAGGCATTTCAAAATATTTTAAAGTATTTGAATTATTTTAGGGTATTTTAAGTAATTTAATGGGATTTCAACGGATTTGGAATATCTTAGGGCTTTTTAAATAGATTTCAATCATTTGTATTTACTCCAAATGCGTTTAAAGATTTTAGAGTATTTTTTCAAATTCCAAGTAAGTTTGAAGAGCTTTAATAAATTTTAAGGCTTTTCAAATGATTTTAAATAATATGTCATATTTTAGGGTATTTTCAAAGATTCCAAGGAAATGATTCCAAAGGATTTCAAATATTATAGTTTTTTTTTTATTCCAAGGAATTTTCAAGAGCTTTAAGAAATTTCAAGGCATTTCAAAAGATTTTAAAGGATTTGAATTATTTTAGGCTATTTTAAAAGCTTCCATGGAATTTTCAATTTATCTTAATTATTTAGAGGGATTTCAATAATTTTACAGATTTCAGGGTATTTTTAAAAATTCTAAGGGATTTTCAAGAGTTTAAAAATGTTCTAAGAGAATTTAAAATATTTCAAAAGATTTGACATATTTTAGCGTATTTTAAATAGATTTCAATAATTTAAAGTGATTCCAAAAAGTTTAAAAGATTTTAGGGTATTTTTAAAAATTCCCAGGAATTTTCAAGAACTTTAAAACGTTTCAAGGGATTTCAAAAGATTTTAAATATTTTATGGTTTTTTTTTTAATTCCATGGAATTTCCAAGAACTTAAAAAAATTGCAATGTGTTTCAAAAGATTTTAAAGGATTTGAATTATTTTAGGGTATTTTAAAAGATTCCATTGAATTTTCAATTGATTTTAATAAGTTGGAGGGATTTCAATAATTTTAAAGATTTTAGGGTATTCTAAAAATTTCCCAGAAATTTTCAAGAGCTTTAACAACATTTAAGGGATTTCAAAGGATCTGAAATATTTCGGGTTTTTTTTTATTCCAAGGCATTTTCAAAAGCTTTAAAAAGTTTCAGGTGATTATAAAAGATTTCAAAGGATTGGAAATATTTTAAGGAGTTTGAAGAGATTCCAAGTGATTTTTAATTTATTTCAATAATTTGAAGAGATTCTAAAGGATTTGAAATATCTTAGGGCATTTTTAATAGATTTCAATCAATTAAAGTGGTTCCAAAGGATTTTAAAGATTTTAGGGTATTTTGAAAAATTCCCCGGAACTTTCAAGAGATTAAAAAAGTTTGAAGGGATTTCAGGGAATTTGAAACATTTTTTATTTCCAAGAAATGTCGAAGAGCTGTGAAAAATTTCAAAATGTTATAAAGGATTCGAAATATTTTAGTATATTTTAAAGTATTCCAAGGAATTTTAACTTGATTTCAGTAATTTAATGGGATTTCAATGGATTTATATTATTTTATGGGTATTTTAAAAGATTCCAAGGCATTTTCAAAAGCTTTAAAAAGTTTCAGATGATTATAAAAGATTTCAAAGGATTTTAAATATTTTAGGGAATTTTAAAAGATTCCAAAGAATTTTGTATTGATTTTAATAACTTGATGTATTTAAAAGGATTTTAAATATTTTTAGGATGTTTAAAAAGATTTCAAGAGATTAAAAAATGTAAGGGACTTCCAAAGATTTTCATAATTTTAAGGGGATTTAAAGAGTTTGAAATATTTTAGGTTATTTTAAAACATTCCAAGCAATTTTCAATTGATTTTAAACATTGTAGGGTATTTAAAAAGATTCCAAGGCATTTTCAAGATCTTCAAAAAGTTTCAGGAGATTTTAAATATGTTAGCAAATTTTTAATTTATTTTAATAATTTGAAATGATTTAAAATATTCCAGGATATTTAAAAAGATTCCAAGACATTCTGAAAAGATTTTAAAATTTTAGGTATTTTCCAGGATTTTCATGATCGTTGGGGATTTTAAAGGGTTTGAATTGATGTAGGGTATTTTAAAAGATTCCAAGGAATTTTCGATTGATTTCATTAATTTAATGGCATTCCAATTGATTTAAAATACTTTAGGGTTTTTAAAAGATTCCAAGGAATTTTTAATATTTTTTAATAATTTGAAGGGATTTCAAAGGATTTTGAATATTTTTTCGGATATTAAAAAAGTTTCAAAGACATTCTCAAAATATTTTTAAAAATGTCAAGGGAATTTTAAGGATTCTCATGATTTTAATGAATTTTAAAAAATTCGAAATATTTTGAGCTATTTTAAAAGATTTCAAGGAATTTTCAGTTGATTTCAGTAATTCAAAGGGATTTCAAAGGATTTCAAATATTTTAGGATTTAAAAAAAAGGATTTTAAGGTTTTTTAAAAGCTCTCAAGTTATTGTAATAAATTTTTCAGGAATTCGGGAAATATTAGTTTCCATAGAATTTCACGAGATTTTTAAATATTTTAATGGATTTCAAAGAATTTATTCACAAAGTTAGGGAATTCGTAGGGTTTCAAAAATTTGAAGAGATTTTGAAATATTTGTTGCAATTCATTTGGAATTCACCCTGAATTAATTAATTTATTTATTTATTTATCTTGAATTCTTTGGAATTTTTTGGAATTTTTTTAATTCACTTTATTTCTTCTAAATTCACTCAATTCAAAGTTTTTTTTTCAATTGATCCTGGAGTCTTTTAAACTAACCTCGAATTCTTAGACATTTCATAAAATTATTTTTAATTTCCTTAAATTTTTCTAAACTCATTTCAAACTTAATTCCGTGAATGTTTTTCAATTCACTTGATTTTTTTTTATTCACCATGAACTTTTATGAATTTTATCAAATTTTTTTATTTAAATTTAAATATTAAAAATGTTACAAGATTAGAATTTTGGTAATTAAATATGAATGGTTAGGGAAAATGAAAAATTCGTCAGGGGATTTTGAAAATTAAGTTTTGCGGCCACCCTGATTACGATTTTAAAAACGAAATTTAATTTTCCTTTTTAAATCATTTCTAAAATTGATTTCTAAAGCAGGCTGAGTGGTGATATATATTTTTTTTTTAAATAAAATATAATTTTCCTGCATATAATATATATTTAAATGGTAACATTTTGTGTTATTATGCTTCAAGCGGATTCAACAACGGATGAATCATGTAAGCTTGCATTTGCACGTAAAAAATGTTGCACATTTAGAAAAAAAAACTTCTTGTAGTAAATTTAATTTTCATTTTAATTTAAAACTGGCTGATATACTCCATGAATGAATACCTACACCTCCACCATTAAGTTATATTATTCCACGCACTGTCACGAATTTTTTATTGCTATTTTTAAACAATATTCTCTATGCTGGACCCTTGGACACTTTCTATTTTATTTATACGATCTTACTTACTACATACCTATTTTTTCCTATTTCTGCTTTACCACCCCTTTAAGGAAAATTTTCTCTGTAAGTTTTTAAGCAATGCACGTTTCCTCTTTTATCCCAGTTTTCAATGATGCACAGTGGGAAGAAAGGCACTTTTTTATAATTATTTATTATTTTTAGAAATATCTGCAAAAATTCCGGCGATAACGGGGAATTAAAATCTGAAAAATCGAGCAATTTTAGTATTTTGCTAAAATAATTGTTTATAACAATGGTCATTGTTAACTTTTTGAATATTTTTGTGATAATCATTAGCACAATAATTTAAAATATTTTCAGTATTAAAGATTTTTTTCTAAGCGAAAGTTCCCAAATTTCAAATTTGTTTATCTAATTTGTTTATATAAATTTTAATTGTTATATTTTACCAAATATTATAAAAACTATTCAAAAATGTCTAGAGCCTTTAATTTTCAAATCGCTTACCGGGATTTTTATCTCGAGTTTACTAATATGCAAATTAAAATTGAATTCATATATTTTATTACTCTGATTCTGAGTTGGAACAGTGTAAAGAATTATAATTTCGAGTTTTGGGACAGTCAATTTCCATGGAAAATTAGAATTTTGACTTTGGTACAGCGAATTTTCTAAAAAAAATTATCATTCTGAGTTGGGACAGGTGATATAAAACTGGGAACTTCAGTGAAGAATTGTAATTTTCAGTTTGGGACAGAAAATTTCCGCAATTAGTTATAATTTTGACTTTGGGCCAGGGAATTTTTTAAAAGAATTATAATTCTGATATAAAATTGGGAACTTCCGTAAAAAATTATAATTTAGAGTCTGGGACAGGGAATTTTAGTTAAGAAATATAATTTTCAATTTTGGGACACGAAATTTCCGCCATGAAATAGAATTTACTTTGGAACAAGGAATTTTCTTAAAGAATTATAATTCTGAGATAGAACAGAAATTTCCGTAAAGAATTATAATTTTATTAATTTTATTAAATTAATTTAATTTTCAGTTTGGGACAGGGAATTTCCGCAATGAATTCGAATTTTTAATCAGGGACAGAGAATTTTGTAAAATAATTACCATTCTGAGATAGAACAGGGAATTTCCGTGAAGAATTATAATTTAGAGTCTGGGACAGGAAATTTTAGTAAAGAATTATAATTTAGAGTTTAGGATAGGGAATTTCAGTAAAGAATTATAATATTCAGATTGGGATAGGGAATTTCCGCAATGAATTCTAATTTTTAATTCGGGACAGGGAATTTTGTAAAATAATTACAATTCTGAGATAGAACAGGGAATTTCCGTAAAGAATTATGATTTAAAGTTTGGGACAGGGAATTTTAGTAACCAATTATAATTTGGAGTCTGGGACAGGGAATTTTAGCAAAGAATTATAAATAGAGTTTAGGACAGGGAATTTTAGTAAAGAATTATAATTTTCAGTTTGAGACAGGAAATTTCCGCAATGAATTAGATTTTTTTCTTTTGGGACTAAGAATTTTGTAAAA
Source organism: Andricus coriarius (assembly GCA_932066315.1). Classification (NCBI taxonomy): domain Eukaryota; kingdom Metazoa; phylum Arthropoda; class Insecta; order Hymenoptera; family Cynipidae; genus Andricus; species Andricus coriarius. The sequence goes on along the minus strand of CAKNWT010314247.1, from coordinate 8,070 downwards.
TAATTAAAATTCGAAGATAGAACAGGGGATTTACGTAAAGAATTATAATTTTTAGTTTAAGACGGAGAATTTCCGCAATTTATTCGAATTTTTAATTTAGGACAGGGAATTTTGTAAAATAATTATAAGTTTCAGATAAAACTGAGAATTTCCGTAAAGAATTATAATTTCAAGTTTGGGACAGGGAATTTTAGTAATGAATTATAATTTAGAGTTTGGGACAGGGAATTTCGGCAATGAATTCTAATTTTTAATTCGGGACAGGGAATTTTGTAAAATAATAACAATTCTGAGATAGAACAGGGAATTTCCGTAAAGTATTATAATTTAGTGTTTGGGACAGGGAATTTCAGTAAAGAATTATAATTTTGAGTTTGTGACAGGGAATTTCCGCAATGAATTCTAATTTTTAATTCGGGACAAGGAATTTTGTAAAATGATTGAAACTTTAAGATAAAACTGAGAATTTCCGCAAAGAATTATAATTTCAAGTTTGGGACAGGGAATTTTAGTAAAGAATTATAATTTAGAGTTTAGGACCGGGAATTTTAGTAAAGAATTATAATTTTCAGTTTCGGTCAGGGCATTTCCGCAATGAATTAGATTTTTCATTTGGGACAGGGAATTTTTAAAAATGATTACAATTCTGAGATAAAAGACGAAATTTCCGTAAAGCATTATAATTTAGTGTTTGGGACAGGGAATTTCAGTAAAGAATTATAATTTTCAGTTTGGGACAAAGAATTTCCGCAATGAATTCTAATTTTTAATTCGGGACGGGGAATTTTGTAAAATAATTAAAATTCGGGGATAGAACATGGAATTTCCGTAAAGAATTATAATTTAGAGTCTGGGACAGGGAATTTTAGCAAACAATTATAATTTAGAGAGACAGGAAATTTCCGCAATGAATTAGATTTTTTAATTCGGGACAGGGAATTTTGTAAAATAATTAAAAATCGAAGATAGAACGGGGAATTTCCGTAAATAATTATAATTTAGAGTTTGGGACAGGGAATTTCGGTAAAGAATTATAATTTTCAGTTTGGGACGGGGAATTTCCGCAATAAATTCGAATTTTTAAGTTGGGACAGGGAATTTTGTAAAATAATTACAATTCTAAGATAGAGCAGGGAATTTCCGTAAAGAATTATAATTTAAAATTTGGTACAAGGAATTTCCGCAATGAATTCGATTTTTTAATTTGGGACTAAGAATTTTGTAAAATAATTAAAATTCGGAGATAGAACAGGGAATTTCCGTAAAGAATTATAATTTTGAGTTTGGGACAGGGAATTTCGGTAAAGAATTATAATTTTTAGCTTAAGACGGGGAATTTCCGCAATTTATTCGAATTTTTAATTTGGGACAGGGAATTTTGTAAAATAATTATAAGTTTCAGATAAAACTGAGAATTTCCGTAAAGAATTATAATTTCAAGTTTAGGACAGGGAATTTTAGTAAAGAATTATAATTTAGAGTTTAGGACAGGGAATTTTAGTAAAGAATTATAATTTTCAGTTTGGGTCAGGGCATTTCCGCAATGAATTAGATTTTTTATTTGGGACAGGGAATTTGAGCAAAGAATTATAATAAAGAGTTTAGGACAGGGAATTTCAATAGAAAATTATAATTTTCAGTTTGGGACAGGAAATTTCCGCAATGAATTAGATTTTTTAATTCGGGACAGGGAATTTCGCAAAATAATTAAAATTCGGAAATAGAACAGGGAATTTCCGTGAAGAATTATAATTTAGAGTTTGGGACAGGAAATTTTAGTAAAGAATTATAATTTAGAGTTTTGGACAGGGAATTTTAGTAAAGAATTATAATTTTCAGTTTGGGACGGGGCATTTCCGCAATGAATTAGATTTTTCATTGAGACAGGGAATTTTCAAAAATAATTACAATTCTGAGATAGAAGAGGAAATTTCCGTAAAGCATTATAATTTAGTGTTTGGGACAGGGAATTTCAGTAAAGAATTATAATTTTCAGTTTGGGACAGGACAGTTCCGCAATGAATCAGATTTTTAATTTGGGACAGGGAATTTCGTAAAATAGTTACAATTTGGAGATAGAACAGGGAATTTCCGTAAAGAATTATAATTTAAAGTTTGGGACAGGGAATTTTAGTAAAGAATTATCATTTTCAGTTTTAGACGGGAAATTTCCGCAATGAATTCGAATTTTTAATTTGGGACATGGAGTTTTGTAAAATAATTATAAGTTTGAGATAAAACTGAGAATTTCCATAAAGAATTATAATTTAGAGTTTGAGACAGGAAATTTCCGCAATGAATTATAAATTTTGCTTTGGGATAGGAAATTTGGTAAAATAATTAAAATTCGAAGATAGAACAGGGAATTTCCGTAAAGAATTATAATTTAAAGTTTGGGACGGGGAATTTCCGCAATAAATTAGATTTTTTAATTCGCGATAGGGAATTCTGTAAAATAATTAAAATTCGGAGATAGAACAGGGAATTTCCGTAAAGAATTATAATTTAGAGTCTGGGACAGGGAATTTGAGCAAGGAATTATAATTTAGAGTTTAGGACAGGATATTTTAGTAAAGAATTATAATTTTCAGTTTGGGACAGGGCATTTCCGCAATGAATTAGCTGTTTCATTGAGACAGAACATTTTTAAAAATAATTACAATTCTGAGATAGAAGAGGAAATTTCCGTAAAGCATTATAATTTAGTGTTTGGGACAGGGAATTTCAGTAAAGAATTATAATTTTCAGTTTGGGACAGGACATTTCCGCAATAAATTAGATTTTTTATTTGGGACAGGGAATTTCGTAAAATAGTTACAATTTTGAGATAGAACAGGGAATTTCCGTAAAGAATTATAATTTAAAGTTTGAGACAGGGAATTTCAGCAAAGAATTCTAATGTAGAGTTTGGGACAGAGAATTTTAGTAAAGAATTATAATTTTTAGTTTGTGACGGGGAATTTACGCTATGAATTCGAATTTTTAATTTGGGACAGGGAATTTTGTAAAATAATTATAAGTTTGAGATAAAACTAGGAATTATAGTAAAGAATTATAATTTAGAGTTTGGGACAGGAAATTTCCGCAATTAATTGTAAATTTTGCTTTGGGACAGGGAATTTTCTAAAATAATTAAAATTCGAAGATAGAACAGGAAATTTCCGTAAAGAATTATAATTTAGAGTTTGGGACTGGGAATTTCGGTAAATAAATATAATTTTCAATTAGGGACGGGGAATTTCCGCAATGAATTCTAATTTTTAATCCGGGATAGGGAATCTTGTAAAATAATTAAAATTCTGAGATAGAACAGGGAATTTTAGTAAAGAATTATAATTTAGAGTCTGGGACAGGGAATTTTAGCAAAAAATTATAATTTAGAGTTCAGGACAGGGAATTTTAGTAAAAAATTATAATTTTCAATTTGGGAAATGGAATTTCCGAAATGAATTCAAATTTTTAATTTGGGACAGGGAATTTTGTAAAATAATTATAAGTTTGAGATAAAACTGAGAATTTCCGTAAAGAATTATAATTTATAGTCCGGGGCAGGAAATTTTAGTAAAAAATTATAACTTTTAGTTGGGGACAGGGAATTTCAGCAATAAATTATAATTTAGAGTTTAGGACAGGGAATGTTAGTAAAGAATTATAATTTTCAGTTTGGGACCGGAAATTTCCGCAAAGAATTAGATTTTTCAATTCGGGACAGGGAATTTTGTAAAATAATTACAATTCTGAGATAGAACAGGGAATTTCCGTGAAGAATTATAATTTAGAGTTTGGGACACGAAATTTTAGTAAAGAATTATAATTTAGAGTTTAGGACAGGGCATTTCCGCAATGAATTAGCTTTTTCATTGAGACAGAAAATATTTAAAAATAATTACAATTCTAAGATAGAAGAGGAAATTTCCGTAAAGCATTATAATTTAGTGTTTGGGACAGGGAATTTCAGTAAAGAATTATAATTTTCAGTTTGGGACAGGACATTTCCGCAATAAATTAGATTTTTTATTTGGGACAGGGAATTTCGTAAAATAGTTACAATTTTGAGATAGAACAGGGAATTTCCGTAAAGAATTATAATTTAAAGTTTGAGACAGGGAATTTCAGCAAAGAATTCTAATGTAGAGTTTGGGACAGAGAATTTTAGTAAAGAATTATAATTTTTAGTTTGTGACGGGGAATTTACGCTACGAATTCGAATTTTTAATTTGGGACAGGGAATTTTGTAAAATAATTATAAGTTTGAGATAAAACTAGGAATTATAGTAAAGAATTATAATTTAGAGTTTGGGACAGGAAATTTCCGCAATGAATTGTAAATTTTGCTTTGGGACAGGAAATTTTGTAAAATAATTAAAATTCGAAGATAAAACAGGGAATTTCCGAAAAGAATTATAATTTACAGTTTGGGACTGGGAATTTCGCTAAAGAATTTTAATTTTCAATTAGGGACGGGGAATTTCCGCAATGAATTCTAATTTTTAATTCGGGACAGGGAATTTTTTTAAACAATTACAATTCTGAGACAGAACATGGAATTTCCGTAAAGAATTATAATTTAAAGTTTGGGACGGGGAATTTCCGCAATTAATTAGATTTTTTAATTCGCGACAGGGAATTCTGTAAAATAATTAAAATTCGGAGATGGAACAGGGAATTTCCGTAAAGAATTATAATTTAGAGTTTGGGACAGGGAATTTCAGTATAGAATTATCATTTTCAGTTTTAGACGGGGAATTCCCGCAATAAATTCGAATTTTTAATTTGGGACAGGGAATTTTATAAAATAATTATAAGTTTGAGATAAACTGAGAATTTTCTTAAAAATTATAATTTAGAGTCCGGCACAGGAAATTTTAGTAAAAAATTATTACTTTTATTTGGGGACAGGGAAGTTTTCGCAATGAATTCGAATTTTTCATTTGGGACAGGGAATTTTCTAAAATAATTACAATTCTGAGATAGAGCAGGGAATTTCCGTAAAAAATTATAATTTAAAGTTTGGTACAAGGAATTTCCGCAATGAATATTCTAATTTTTAATTCGGGACGGGGAATTTTGTAAAATAATTAAAATTCTGAGATAGAACAGGGAATTTCCGTAAAGAATTATAATTTAGAGTTTGGGACAGGGAATTTAGGTAAAGAATTATAATTTTCAGTTTGGGACGGGGAATTTCCGCAATGAATTCGAATTTTTAATTTGGGACAGGGGATTTTGTAAAATAATTATAAGTTTGAGGTAAAACTGAGAATTTCCGTAAAGAATTATAATTGAGACTCCGGGACAGGAAATTTTGGTAAAAAATTATAACTTTTATTTGGGGACAGGGAATTTTTCGCAATGAATTCGAATTTTTCATTTGGGACAGGGAATTTTGTAAAATAATTACAATTCTGAGATAGAGCAGGGAATTTCCGTAAATAATTATAATTTAGTGTTTGAGACAGGGAATTTTCTAAAATAATTATAATTCTGAAATAAAACTGGGAATTTTCTTAAAGAATTATAATTTATATTTTAGACATTTTTTGGAACAGGGAATTTTTGGAAATTAAAGTAATTGTGACTTGTAACAGGGAATTCCCGTAAAGAATTATAATTTTTACTTTGGGACAGGCTATTTCCGCATTAAATTGAAAATTTTACTTTGATACAGGGAATTTTAGTAAAGAATTATAATTTTGAGTTTGAAACAGGTAATTTTGGACAGGGAATTTTCGGAAATAAAATTGAAACGGGAAGTTCTATAAATAATTTGACTTTGGAACAGAGAATTTCGTATATAATTATAATTTTTACTTTGGGACAGGCAATTTCCGCATTAAATTGTAAATTTTATTTTGATACAGCGAATTTTAGTAAAGAATTATAATTTTGAGTTTTGAACAGGAAATTTCCGGAAATAAAATTGAAACGGGAAATTTCCATAAATAATTTGACTTAGGAACAGGGAATGTCTATAAATGTAATTATAATTTTACTTTGGTACAGGGAATTTCCTAAAGAATTTTAATTTTGTCTTTGGGACAGGCAATTTCCGAAAAAAAAATTAGAATTTTGATTTTTGGACAGGGAATTTTCTAAAGGTATTCTTATATAGAGGTGATAAATTCCGTATTGAACTTTTGAGCTGGAGGCTCTTCAGAATTTAACAACATTTAATTTTTTTTTAATTGAAAATCGGACAAAAAATAAAGGCTATAGACTTTTTTACAAAAAAAGTGAATTTCCCCCACTGTGTGATGCTTTAAGGCTTAATAGCAGGATCAGATTTTTTTAAACTACATACTCTTATTTCAATTTTTATTCTATTTCTAGAGATTTAAATCCATGCTTTTTTATTTCACGGGACACGAATAATAGATGTGCACATTAAGTTCAATGACGAAAAAATTGAGAATATTTTAAATAAATCTATTTTAAAGTTATTGAACCATTTCATTCGGTTAAAATATTAATAGATATTAATATTAGGTAATAAATTAATAATTATTCAACTGTCTGAAATAAAGAACTAAATTACTTTTTTCATATTCACAGTCGAAACAGTGCCACAGCCATCAAACAGGGACCTAATGCGAGGTAAAATGTTTATAATTTGTTACATTATTTATTTGTTGGTATTTTAATTTATGTTCAAATCTGGGGATATTCTAAAAATAATTAAGAAATACGAAAATTTCATTTCACAAGTAAAAACCACTTTCAAAATTTAGCTTGATTTGAAATTTAAGTATTGAACATTTCATAATCTGATTGAACAATTTAAATATGAAACAATTTTAAACCCGTGAAAATTTGGAAATTTTCAAGTTTCAATCAAGAGTTTAATTACAGGCTTCACATCATATTTGTTCGAAATAGGGGAAAAGGGGGATTTTTTCACAAAAATAGGGGACATGGCTCTTGAATTCAACTAATTTTCTTAGTACATTAACAACTTTATTTTCAATAAAATCATTAAATTTTAACTAAAATTAATTTTTAAACGAATTGGAATAATTTCAACAATATAGTTAAATTTTCTACCAAAAAATGAATTCTACTTAATAATGAATCCTCAACAAAAAAAAATAATTTTTAACAAAACAGTTATACTTTCAACCAAGTAGTTAAATTTTCAATCAAAAACGATTTTAATTTTGAATAAAAAACAGTTGAATTCCACCAAAAAGATGAATTTTAAACAAAACAATTGAATTTTCCATTAAAACAGATTAATTTTCAACCAAACAGTTGTATTTTTAACAAAAAATGATTAAA
>CAKNWT010314245.1:506-10557 GCA_932066315.1 Andricus coriarius | reverse complement strand
ATTTTTTGGTCATTTTACCGGTGAATATGGTAAATTACCACAAATTACCCAAAAATCATTATTTTAAATTTCCGCAAATTTATGCAAATTTTTGGTCATTCACGGTAATTTTACCGGCAAATATGGTAAATTAACCTAAATAACCGCAAAATTCTATTATCTGCAACCAAAATTTCCTCACAGTTTTTACAGTGAGTGGGCTGATAATAGTAAAATGCGAGCTCATAGACCTATAATTTTAATTGTTCACCTCTGATGTCACTTTTCAGTCCCTAGGGAGTAAAAAGTAGAGCTTCAGCCCCGCTTCATAGGCGACGAAAAGGGCTGAAATCATGCATGAGTCATAAAAAATTCATATAATTATTATTATTCAAGATGCCTTTATTTAATTTATATTAAGAATACTAACAATTTTTCTGTTTTCTTAAACAGCTCCGTTCTACAAGACCAACCGTAAGTTTCACTTTACTCAGAACAGTTATTCGAAATTCCTATATATCATATATCTACATTTTAAAATAAATTTTACTATCGTATGGAATTTGTGTGACATTGCAAATTATCAGACTGTGATATGCTCCTTACTTTTGGGTGGTATTTGTTGGTTAATAGTAAGAAGGATAATCTTCAGGGATAACGGATTTCTATCTACTAAGATAGAGCGAGAAGGAGTTATCTCATTAGATAACTAGAGACAGCAGAGGTAGGGGAAGCATAGGAGGGAGTGAGAAGGAATGTTGCCATGTTTTTAAAGGATAGTTGCCCAGTGGATAGATTTCAAGGGAGGTGGAAGGGGGCTGTGATGTGTATCTCATAGGATAGAAAGAGATAGCGGATGGAAGAGTGATCCGGAGAGTACCATAGGAGGGAATGAGAGGATAAATGTCGAGGGAGGTGGTAGGAGGGTGTGATTTGTCTATCCCAGAAGATAGACAGAGATAGCAAGTTGAGCGAGCGTTTTTGATTTAGATTTATTTTTCTCCTGAAAAAAATTGTGTTAGAGGAGTTTGCAACTTCATTGGTCTTGGGAGAGGGGAGAAGTTAGTCAGTGTATCGGCTGAGAGGGCAGGTATGCCAGCTGTCTCAGCGGAAACGGGCAGGCTGGTATGCCAGCTAACCCGTTAGCGGAGGAAAGATGGGGGAGAAGTTAAGTGACCAGAAGAAAAATGACAATGGTGTTGTTTAATATTTTCTTTATTCAATTTAGTTTCTTACCATTGTGAGTTACAGATAAGTAAGTTGTATAGTAATCTGGCTAAGTTCTACGTGGCTTCCTCACAAGAGGGCGATGCGTCGTCAATTATCCTCTGGCTGGCATCCAGCTGGAGGATTCTTGAAGTCAAGAGAGAGAGATATATAGATATGTTGGGCATGGCAATGGCTTGTGGTGGAAACCTAGGGCTGGCAACCAGCGGTAGGTACCTATGGCTGGCATCCAGCTGTAGGGTTTAAGTGAGAGGGTTCTGGCATCGAGCTCCCAAACACTTTCTGACGTTCTGGGCCAGTACGCGCCCTTTTAACGGGGAGGCTGCAAGGGCGTTGCGTGGGAGTCGAGCGGAGAGGGTAGAAAATCGTTGGTGGGAGATGCGCGCGTCGAATTTCGAAGGGCGCTCTACTCGCGACTCTCGCCTCTACTCGCCCTGCGCCTTGCTGACGTCACGGCTGACGTCACTGCACGCAGTACCTCCTTTCGCCGCGGCGCGGCTACCTTCTCTCTCTCTTTCTAACTTACGTGTCTTATTACTAGTTCTTATAATTTAAAACTGGTTGCCTATTGAATGAATAAACGTCGTCTGCGAGAGTTTTTTAATTCTATCTATGAAAGAGTCTCGCTCTATGCGAACCGCGTATAACAACTGCAATAGTCTTGATAGCTAGCACTTATGCTAACTAGAATGATATTTCTTGTAGCAAAGTCCCCATGACTGTGTCTGGAGTTGTCGAAACCGTGGAGTAAGTATACAAAATTTTAAACAGTCTTTTTTATATCGAAAACAGATTAGATTTCTCAAAATCTTGAACAGAAAAAATATATTTTCTAGATGGAAGGAACCAAGGAAATTTGCATATCGTCTGGTTTTTTTAGTGAGATTGTGACCCCAGGGCATTCCGACTGCTTAAGAGGATGTGGAATAAGTAATGTAGCAAGATATTTTCTTATTTTCTGAAAATTCATCGTTTAAATATCTTGAAATACCGCCTTGACAAATAATTTTATTTTGGACGATTAAAATTTGAAATATATCAACCTCGGACGCTTTTGAAATGAAATTATTTTCCTTCTCTTTAAAATATTCAATGCGAAATAATTCAATTTGGATTTGTTTACATGTTAAATATGATATATACAATTTTTAAAGAAGGATTAGGTTTTTATGATGGAATAATTATTCACACTATGATAAACAATAATAATTATTTTAGATGTCGTACTAACACATCGTGGAGCTTGCAGGTATGATCATCGATTTCAGCATGACGAAGATACAGAACCACCACCAGTTGTGAGTTTTACCTTGCTCAGTACAGTTATTCTCAAATTCATATATTATATATAGAATACAAGATGCCTTCATCCTTCATATTGAGGATATTAAATATTGTACTTTCTCCAACTGGTAACAATAACAGTATTGTAAGAAAAAAATATGGAAAAGTATCTTGCTTATTGTAGAACTATTACTCGCTACTAAAAGCGCTAGTCTTACCTCTGTCAGGGAATATCCATATAATATTACAAGCATTTCAATTACATGGAATTTATCTGCATTTGAAAATCATCAATTTATAAAAACTTTGACAAATAGCACTTCTGCTACTGAAAACTATATTTATTGTAGGAAGATCGCCGTATTCTGTGTGGCCGGGAATGCTCAGTAAGTAAAACAAAATTTACACAGTCTTTCTCTTATCGGAAAACGAATCGTTTTCCGAAAAATTTTTAACTAAAAAAAATATATATACATACGTTTTTAGCCTGCTGGAACGGTAGATCTTTGCGTATATGATGGTTATGATGTACGGACTATGATTGTAGAGCAGCACGGGTGCTTGCAGGAATGTGAACTAGGTCAGTTGTGTATCAAGACGTTTTCTTATCTTTAGGAAATAAATTTTTGGAATATCATAAAATACTGCTATTACAAATGGTTCACTTTGAAACGCTTGAAATTCGATATATAATAATCTCGAATGCTTCAAACATGATAAAGTTTTACTTTAAAACATTCAGTGCAAAATTGTTCAATTTGAAAAATTGTTACACATTTCAAGTATAATGCATACCATTTTTTTTAAAGTATCATGTTTTCAAGACTTTATGATTATTTACATATTATTGAACATTATGAATAATTCTTCATGCTCCCCTGATACTACATGGAGGAGAATGCCATGAGAGAAGTCATCTGACGCGACATGAAGTATGAAATCGTTTGTGAAAAACAACATGCATTCCATGTAATCCATGTAATAAAATACTTGAGTGTGATAATTGCAAATTTTCAATTATTTGCCATGCTTGCATTTCAAATTATAATTACAGCAAATAAATTGGCTTTATTTACGACCTTTGGGTATAGGAAAACATGACTACACATATTATTTACAGACTTAGTACTTGATTGTAGAAAAACTAAATATAAATATTTAAAGTTCTGCGAAATCATTTAATTCGAGTGATGCTAAATTAAAACCACTGGTGGGAACCCAGATTCATTTGATTATTTTTTTTTTTCTTAACTAGACGTTAAAATTCAAATACTTGTAAATTCGTAGAAAAATTTCATTCTCAAATCGAAAAAATACGTGATGTTTAACACAATTTCATAGAAAAAGAGTCATTTCCAGAAGGCCATAATTTCGGTGCTGTTACAGTTAAAACAATGTTTTTCTTGAAATTAGAATTTTTTATTTTGTTTTCTGATATTATTCGTTCGAAATCGTCTTCTAAGGGCCATAAATCCGAAAAATCCGAAAAAGGGTTTAAAAAAATTACAAAAAACTTCAAAGATTTTCACAGTTAGCCTAAAACTTTCTACAGTCTGAATTTAAAAGTGCTTAGTCCGCAATCAAAAAATATGCAGTGGAAAATGAATTTTATTTTCTAACCAAAATTGCCGGTTTCGTGGCCTCATATTTTAAAAGTCTTGGATCGTACGGAGCTAAATTGTCAATTGCACTTAGTTTCTTACAATAACGGACCTTCACTTCACCAGATAAACTCAAAAAGTATTCACTAGACATTTTTAATTTGCCGATAAATACAATTCTTTAACTAAGATAATACACGTGACGCAATGTATACAATGCAATGTTATCCCCGAGGTCTTCGGCCATTTGGAAATTTTATGGCTTAATGGAAATACTCTAAAATGCACTACGCATGCATTGCATCGACAGTTTTATTCGCTTTAAATGGCGCTTTTTTTTTAAAAATATTACAAGAGTAAATCAATTTTTCATAATAAATCATCATTGTGGAAATAATAAAAATTAATTTTCAGATAAATAAATAATCTCTTAGAGTGCAAGGTGAAATGATTATTCGATTGTACTCCTTACAAATAAATTATTGATTTTAAATCCAAAGGAAGGATTACCTTTTTTCACTAATGTAAATTTTAAATCATTCATAATATTGTTTTTTACTTCATGATTATTATATATTGTGAAAAATTGATTGGCATATTTAATCATTTTAATTAAACGCTCGATCATCATCCAATAAAGCTGCTTGTGAGGCGCATGCGCAGTGCGGTCGGGGTGCCAAATTGGGCGCACTGGTCATTCTTGGTTCGTGTTGCTCAGTGTTGCTTTCGTTCTTTTGGAGGACGCGTAATGGAGTAACCGCATCAATCGTGCAAATGCAAAGTAAAGATGCAAGTGAATAATAGTGCTTTTTAATAAAGACTGTCAAACTCATTTTTATATAATACTTTCAAGCTATGTTTTTCAAAAAAGCAGTTTGCCAGTGGGCACAAAAACATTAACGTCCTGAAAACGTTCTAAAGGCGTTCCTAGGACGTTTGTATCAGTCCAATTCATGTCCTAGGAACGTCTTTAGAACGTTCTCAGGACGTAAATGTTTTTGTGCCCACCGTGTTGACATAAGGATGACAGAAGAAGAATGTGTCGACAATTTCATTCTTACACTATCTCATCAAAAAATAGTAACTTCCGCCTTAGAACCAAAATAAAGTGTGTAATCTTCATCAAAATAAAATTAATATGTTCAGCTCATAAGCAAAATGTCTTATTAATATAATATTAATGAAAAATGCTCCTTTTATGTTAATTACGCATAATTAATATTGCCCAACTAGATCGCCTCATTGGGCATAGATACAACTCACCGTTACAAGCCAGACTGGAGCCCAATCTGGGAGTAATTGGGGCCAATCGACTTTTCCACAAGGGATAAACTGTCATATACATATAAAAAAAATCGAAATTAGGAACTAGACTAGAAAAAGGAACGTATTAATTTAAAATACACTGGTAATATTTGGTAATTATTATTAATATGCGAAAGACCAGTTTTATTGTTACCGATTTCACAATCTCCTTTGTGTTTCGCTATTCGTGTCTTTATTTTCCTGCAGGTTTTTCCGATAAAAATGTTGTCACAAACTTTACATTTAATCATGTAAACTACATTAGATAAATTTTCTTTTGCATCCTTGCCTTTTTTATTGATAAGAAAATTTTCTAGTTTATGGCTATTTTTAAAATAAATATTAATGTCAAACTTTTTAAGAGAACCTCTAATTCTTTCAGATAATCCTTGAATGTAAGAAAGAGTTAACACTTTATCATTTGCATTGAGAATATCCAATAACTTCTTTTCCTAGTGCTGTTGGAACAATTATGAATTTCATGAACTCTTTCTTTTATATCGCTGTATTGAGAATTGTAATTAAGATATTGGCCAAATGCTGTCGTTTTTTTTTTAAATATTCGTTTTCCGTTTTAATGATAGATAAATCTAAAAAAATTCAAATATTGTTTTTCTCAATTTCGGAAGTGAATTGAGTAGATTCTCCGATACCATTGAAAATTTTAACAAACTCATTAATTCGCATTAATTTGGTCAGTGGGGATTATAGCGAAAACAAAATCGACAAACCTTTTATAAACTGGATAAACATTTAATTTTGATAGAGCTTTTCCTTCTACAAATTCAAGTACTATGTTTGATATTATTGGTGACAAGGACAAACGGACATTGGACAAACAGATACTAGCTTATAAAAAATTATTGCTCAAGGAAAAAACTGCGTTGTTAAAGACCGTTCCTAAACATATAAAAGTTCTAGCGATAACTAGTTAATATTTTTTTTATACTTATTTGTAATTGTGTATTCTGTTGTTTGAGAAGATGAAAATTTTGATCATATACTCTGTACATCTAAATTAATAAGTGTGTATTCATAAAGTAGTGTAAAATAATAGTAGCAGTAAACTTGTTACTTATTCAGTTAGAAATCTTCTAATCAATTATAATGACTTGCACTATTTAATTAGATAACTCTTACCAATTCAGATTTAGAGAGTGTATAATATTTATTGCAGGAATTTTAATACTTTATACATATCTGAAATACTTGAATGATAAATGCGTTTTGCAATTGGAAAAGAAAACCAATGAAATTTTCAAAAACATTATTCGGCCTATTGTAAGGCGCTCGAGCTCGATCTCTTTGCTCAGCGGGGCGATGTGATGCTCAACCGGAGGCTACTGAATTATGTTGCGTTGGTACGTTTAAATTAAACCGCCATTTAAATCAGCCGACACTAAAATTTTGTATGTAATTCTGTGTATATTTTTTGGATGATTTAATAACGTATGCTACTACGTAGATATCTCAGCACCTATTAGAATATGCACCGAACGAGATAAAACTTTTGTTTACAACCAAATTTTTTAAACGGCCTTCTCGGACAACTACGTATGAAGTCTGCTGGTAAATTAAACATGCGGTTTTTTGTATCTTAATTAAAGAAATTTGTAACCATGTTTATACTGTTTTCATGAAAAAAAATTGTTTGCAATGGAATAATCGAGATAACTATGTATGGAGTCTACTTCTCAATATATACACACGCAGGGTTTCGAATCCTAATGGTCCAAAGTAAAGCGCAGAAAATAAAGGCAGAATGGCAGTGTCTAGGACTGACGATTATTTAATGGAATATATTTGGAGTAGCATGCATGGTTCAATTGGAATTAACTTTTCGTTGATATTACTCGCGCGCTTTTTTATTTTTATCTAGACAAAAAAAAATCGCACGCTTTATTGGCAAGTGGATCAGATCTACTGGAGAACACCACACAAAAAAACGCGCCTTCGACTTTTGTTCGCGACCCACCCCGGTAAGAAGTCCTGCATTGAAAAGTATTCGAAAATTTCCTGTTCAATGGTGACGTGACAATTATTGAATCCTCTTGGATACCGTTTTTGTCCTCGCGTCTTGAATCCCCATAGCAGTAGAAAATCTCTTAAACTGAATACTTTCTGTACCAAGTGGCGAAAACATTTTTCTGCATACATTTGGATACTCCAAATCGACCATCAAATAGAATATTTAGCTTGAAGCTACTCCATGGTTCACCTCCATCCCCTTGACCTGTTCGTTGGGAGTCTATTGATCCGCCAGAGTCGCGTCCTCGCATACAGTCTTCCTCAAGATGCACTGCTACAGCGATCTATGGATAGGAACCACGGAGCAAGCAGTGGCAGGTGCAATTGGAAAGAGAGGCATTAGAAAGAGAAAAAAGAGAGAGTACAGAGCAAAGTAGTATTAAAACTTGAAAAATTTTAAATTCAGACTTGAAGCTTTTAATAGATTCACTTACGCTATGATTCCTGAAAAACAGTGAAGAGTATAAGAAAGAGAAAGGAGAGACAGTGCAGAATTAGTAATATTAAAATTTGTTCAATTTTAAATTCATACATAGGCTATGATTCCTGAAAAACAAACATGAATAAAACAATAAATTAATACTTCGTTAAAAAATATGTACTTGATGGCTTCCAGAAGACTCAAAAAAAGTTCGTCGCTGGAGGTGTAGACATTTCTCCAAACATACTCGACTAAATAATGTTCAGTCCTGCTTACTGACATTTTACCGAGGCGCCTGCGTAGATCCCTTTTTATTTTGGACCAGTGAGACTCAATATTTTGAGTGTGAGCATCTCTATCATTCGGATTCACGAAATTTTTAGGATGGTTCACTGTAGAGTGTTTATATCCTCAATCACTTACGTGGGTATAACCACGCCAACAATCTGTGATTATATGTGTGCCTGGTTCCACGTACCGTTGGATCACACGTTGCAGGGTTTTAGCGACCCGGGATTCAACGTGTGTCAAAAAACACTTCTTCGTGGTACGGTCAATTCCACCGACAATCCATCTCGTACACCTTTTATGGCCTCTGTTACACTTCCTTTTTCCGAATGCACTTTCGTCGAATTTAACGAGGAGACTTATGCCACCAATCCTGTCACTCTTCTCTATTATCCAGGCGCCAATCAAGTCCCTGAATTCGAAAAGAATTTTTCTTAGCGTCATCGGGTTCAAACCTGTTTCCCGGCATATAACAGAAGATGGATATTTCAATATCCAGCAGACTAACACCTGAAGGACAACGACGATATTGATTTTGACAATTTTGGAGAATGCCCCCCCCCCCTTGCTTTAATCTTCTTCCTACATTTTTTTTCTTCCGCAATGGTAGACAATGTTTTTATTTTGTCCATTTTCTTTTAAATGGAAGTTTCCCCCACACATGTCACAACATTTTGTTTTTTGGAGGAGCCCCAAAAAAACGAAAAAGTTTATTATACCCGTTCCTTTCACGTCGCGGTTAAAATCTCTCAAACTTTTCAGAAATTCCATTTCAAAACGAACAGGTCAAGGGGCTGGAGGTAAACCATGGAGTAGCCTTAAGCCGAACATTTTTAATCCCTTTTAAACTTGCACATTTCACTATTCTTATTTACTGTTTTTCGAATAATAATGAGGTTAAAAGCACTTAAAAACAAAGTATTAGTCATTTTACGTTGTCAAGATTGATTGATACACAGGAAGCTGTGATGAAAACCAATATTTACAAATTTTTTATTATAATTTTATATATTTTTAATTAATCACATTTAAATAAAGCGAGAGATTCTTGATAAAGTGATGTATTGTTATGCACAATCCTAATAAATTTGACCAATTTCATGCTTCTGAAGTGCCTTCTAATAGTTCTCATGCGTTGAACGAAAATGGCGCTTTTAATTTACTTCAAGTTACATTTGACAGCTCCGATCAGCTTTGAAAAGGATTGGAATATAAATATTTTCGCTCCTAATCAGGGATTCAAAAAATAAGGACAGAAACAGCATTCATAGGTATTTAAATTTTGAATACCTTTGAATACAAGCCTTCTTACCGGGACGAGTATCTGGCCCGCATTTTTACCTCATATCTAAAGTCGGAAGAGCCTATTCCGAAGTTGTTGATGGAAGGGCGCATAGTGCTCCAGTCGAAGTTGGGCAACTTAGCTGACCCTAAGAATTACAGGTCAATGACTTGCCTGAACACATTGTATTGTATCACAGTTGTACTAAATGATAAGATTGAATAAAAAATTGTTCGTCGATCGCAGGGTGTAAATTTGAATAATCATTCGCATTTTTTTGCAAACGTTTCGTCAGCTTGGTTCGCTGACCTGTTCAGGCTAAAATTTTATTTAAAAACATCAACATATAGAACATATACAAAGCAAGAAGTTGTGAATAATTTTGGAGAAAAGATCACACTTCACCTTATATTATTCGATCAAGAGTTCACATAAATTAAAATTGTAAATTGACAAAAAAAAATTTTTTGTCAACTAGTCTAAATTTCAATTAACGTTTGTACGTATTCTGTGGGGTGAGGACGATAACTGAAGATCCTGAGACTTAGAGGTGGTATTTGTACTCAGAGGCATAAACATTAAAATACTGGCACATCATCTTGTGTGATTATAAATACAAACATTATAGTTTTCAAG
>CAKNWT010314220.1:0-11169 GCA_932066315.1 Andricus coriarius | reverse complement strand
ATGAAGTTTTGGTAGTCCATAAAAGCGTGGAGCTGTACCATTAGTACAATTAAGATAGTTGCAGGTATCATCATTTATTATGTTATTGTTTTCGAAACTAGTTAAAAGTTCTGTTAATTTAGTTTGAAATTCATTTGTATGATCTTTTTTTAATATCTTGTATATTGAATTATCATTTAATAATTGTAGAGCTTTATTGTTGTAGTCTGTTTGATGCAACATGACACTTTTGTTACTTATATCGGCTGAGGTTATTATGATATCATTCTTATTTTTTATAAATTATTGTTATTTTTTTTTAAATTTTTGATGTAAAGTAGAATTATTGACAGTGAAATTGTTAATATTATATGTCCAATTTTGATTCCAGGAAACGATATCGCTTCTTACTATATTTCTCAAATCTAGTGTTATGTTTTTCATGTTCTTTTCAACATTAGTTATTAACTTTGCAATAGGAAAATTTTTCTTGTTATATGGTAGAGCGAAATTTCCGCCCAGACTAATTATTTCTTTTACATACTCTGAACTTTTGAACATTTTTCGAACATTTCCTAGGTTTTATTTTGGCTCTGTATCTGACTGGGTCTCGGATTGGGTGAAACATTACGCAGGTGCAGGCGTATGCGTATGCGTGGGCATGGAGGCGTGAGTGCCTGTGGGGGCGTGTGGTTCCGTGGTAGTATGGGTGGTCGTGGGGGCGTGGGATTCCGTGGTAGTATGGGTGGTCGTGGGGGCGTTCGTATCTGTGGGGGCGTGGCATTATGTGATGGTATGGGTGGTCGTGGGGGCGTTAGCCTCTGTGTGGGCGTGGAATGCCGTGATAGTATGGGTGGTCGTGGGGGCGTTAGCATCTGTGGAGGCGTGGTATTCTGTGATGGTATGGGTGGTCGTGGGGGCGTTACCCTCCGCGGGGGCGTGGGATTCCGCGATGATATGGGCGGCCCTGGCGCCATGGGGGGTCTTGACGGCACTGACGGATGTGATAGTTTGGGCAGCCTTAACCGTATGGGTGGCCGTGGGGGCGTGCGCTCGCGGAAGCGCACAAAGTATGGGTCATAATGTTCATGTAATTCCTCTGTCATTACAACATTTTGGTTGTCACGCATTCTTACTAAAATTTGACGCCTTTCGCTATCATAGATTGGGTGCACATTTTCGTTGATAAAGATTCCAACAATATATTCTTCATCTGTTGCTACATTATTCATACCTCCAGCGAAATAGTGTATAAGATTACCATAGTCATCTGCGTAAAAAGAAACGGTATTAGGTGCTTCAGATGCCAGAGGCTCAAAACTGTATAAGGATGTTGAACCTAATTCTGCAAGAAGAAATACTTATATAAAAACATTTCTTAATAGCAGAAATATTAGCTTGGAATGAAAAGCCAAACAAGACGTGGGCCTGGAATTTTTACTTCAAAAAGTTCTAGAGGTCGTGTTTCCTAATCGATTTTAGAGATTATTTATTTTTTAATAAGAGTTTATTAAATGAAGCCTCCACAGAGGTAAGGTTGTATCAACAACAACCTGATGCGTCATACAATAAACATAGTTTTGCGTTGATATATTTTTGTTGATCTAACATTCTTTCTGCCAAGGCTTAAAATTTTGAAGCACTCTATCGAGTACTATCTACTTTGCTTTATTTATTTTAATTTTTTTGAAAATATATATAGTTAGTGTATGTGATTTGGATGAAGGGAAATTTTGATTATACAATAAACTCGTTTATTTTTTCAATTTTTATATAATAATTAATGGATAATACTGATATCAAATGCATTTTCTGTTTGGATACATTACACAGGCCCACGAAAAAAGTTTTCATAGTGTATACAGATACGGTATTTTTTGCCGTATCTTAATTTCGTAGTACGGCAGTTTTTTCTTTTATTTTAATTTTGTAGTCCAGAATTTTTCGCCGTATTTTAATTTTCTAGTCCGGCATTTTTTGCCAGATTTATATTTTCTAGTACGGTAAATTTTGCCGTACTAGAAAATTTAAGTCCGGCAAAATTTGAGGTACTAGAAAACTTAAATGCCGGACTACAAAATTAAAACACGGCAAAAAATGTTGGACTACAGAGTTAGAATAAGGCCAAAAATTCGATGAGCAATTCTTTCGTGTGCTTTTAGTGTGTAATGTTCTTGATTATATGACACTCACGGTGCATTTGTAAGTTAATATTCCTCATTTTATGATAAAATAGTAAAATATTGTATTCTTTTTTCAAAGTAGCAAAAAATATTATCGGAACAGAAAGTTCCTTATTGACACAAAAAATTGCCGGACTAGAAACTTTAAATACGGCAAAATTTGCCAAAGCTCAATACTCGACCAAAAGTGTCTTGAGCGCTAAATACTAATCTGACCTAAGTTTCACCCAGCATGTCAGGGTTTGCCCCTATACGGGGAAACTGACGTTTTGGGGGAAAACTAATGTCAGATTCCTATTCAGCGCACAATAGTTGTAAAAAAATTCATTTATTTCACATTTTCAAAAATAGAAAATTTTTCTTTCTGTGAAATTCATTCTATTCAGCTCAAAAGAAAAATGTTCTATAATGACAATTGTTCTCTTTTTTCAGTTCTCAGTCGTGATTAGTAAGCTTATTAATTTAAAGAATATAATGACAAGATTAGTATAAATATGTATTCATTAAGTTTCGTCATTTTTTGAGTAATATTTTTAGATATAATGAATAATATTATATTTACCAATAGAATTTAGGAAAACATCTAAGATGAAGAATAGTCTACCAATGTCGATACTCATTTTGTAAACAGTTGAATTAACTATAAAGAATATGTTACAAGATCCATCACTATAGTCATCGCTATCTCATTCTTCAAATATACTTAATTTCTTAAATATCTGTATTTCACAAATAATAGTTTCCTGCCTTTGAAGTCGTAAAATAGTGCTGATTTATGATTCGAGAAGAAAGTAAAGGGGCTAACGTAATTTCAATATCTGTATCGCATAAAAACAGAGGCATCATTTTTATTATAGCTCATTTGTTATTCTTTTTATTCAATTTTTTGATAATGTAAAAAAGTTGTGGCAATTCAATCAGAATAACTCGTAATTTAAAAAAAGGTAGCCTACTCAAGTCGACAGAGGCGTCAACATTATTAAATTTTGAAGAATAAAAATATTTTTCTATAATAATTATCTAACTTTTAGAATTAAGCCTTAAATTCGGACAAACTTGACTAAATTCAATAACCACATTTTTGAGGTACAATAATTAGAGAGTGTCACGACATAAATGCCACTTTGTTAAATTGGACAATTTTTGCTTTATCCAATTTTTTATAAAAAGTATGAATATGAATTCCATACCATATAATTGTTTATTTATATTACGTCACCAATTGAGTACATACGAATTTTCAAAATAATTTATTTAACAATTTTTTTTTTCATGGAAGAGAACATATGATAGTTTTTGCGTTATTAGATTTCCAATAATTTTATGACAGGTTTTCACTAATATATTTTATGTTAACTATAATTTAAAAATAAAATTTAAAAAAATGACATTTTTTGTAGCACTTACATAATTATGACAGAGGACGATTTTTGACGATATTTTTTTTTCTACAAGTTTTTGGATTTTGACAATTTTCTTTTGCTCTCCTGAAACTTATTTTTCGGCACTTACATGGTTCTGCGGCGGCACCCTTCAATTTGAAGTATTCGGTGAAGCCTAAATTAGTTCAGTCTAAATTCAAGACCTCATTATCTGAATGTTATAATGTAGTCTTAAAAATCGGACAAGCTTTACTTAAAATCAGAACAAATTGACTTGAATCCTGAAAAATTTTCCTGAAGCGATTCGGACCTTGAAACAAGAAACTTTCACTTAGTGTTGGGTGAGTGAAGTTTATGGATAAAATAGGTTTTCTATCTTTTTAAAATTCAGGGAGTTACATCACTTTGAATTTTGAGACCCGAATTTCAGATTTTCTTTTTTTAAGAAAAACTTGGAATTGATATGTGCAAGCGGCTTTTGAATTGTAATTGTTAAAACTCTTATGGTATTACAAATAGCGAACAAATGTTGATTCTCGCCTTTAGTTCTATCTCTTTTTAAACAACTTTCATAAGCTGAGTATCTCCTGAATTTGAAGTGCAGGTGTATGTATGACAAACATTTTTTATGAGTAATGTCATTTGTTATAATCAAACTACAATATCAAATTCTTCTTAAAGTAATAATTTGGCAATAATTTTACTTGCTTTTATCGGCAAGTTGTAGTCGATCATAAGAATGAGACATTCGATATTATTTCTCAAGTTAGAGAAACAAGTTATGTAAAGAAATACAATTAAATCTATTCATGTAAAAATGTGTCATTCAAGATCATTTGTTAATTTGACAAAGCAATTATATAAACAAATGCCAGTTTTCACTTCCTATGGATGTCACTAGTATTTATTTTTTAATTATAATTTGTTTACAAAATCAACAAATAGTATCATGATTAACATTTTTTTCTTCCAAACACCCGTATGCATCAAGACCAACAGATACTAAGCGTAGAAAAGTTGTTTACAAAAATACAGCAGAAAAAGGAAAGAATTAAAATTATGTTCACTATTTGTATTAAAATAAAGTTTAAAAAATAATGGCAATTTAAAAATCCAAGCGTTTCGTCGTCCCGAAATTCGGGTTGAGCAGTCAAATATTTTTCATATGCTTGGCTAGTTGTCCCGAATTTTCGGGATGACTAGTCCCTCCCCTTTTCCAACTCCCCCAATTTTTCGGAACGACAAGACACAGCCTTTACAAATTACTTGAAAAAATCAGCTCTAAATTTTATTTTGAAATGCTTTTTCCAATCTTATCATTAAAAAAAACTACAGTAATTTAAGAGGAGTGAAAACAATTATTTTTCGAATTATTTTTGGAAAAAATTTCCAAAACAATTTAAAGTTGGAAAAGAATTGAAAAAATTTCAAACAAAGTGTAGGTTTTTTAAGATTTCGAACAAAAATGTATAAGCTTATTAAGGATTTTAAAAGTTTGCGAAATAATTTTTAAAAATTTGTTAGATTTCTCGGCAAATTTTGAATAACTTTTTGATTTAAAAAATTAATTTAAAGAGAACATTAATAACATTTTAAACAATTTTTAGAGATTTTCCAAATTTTTGAAAAAGAATCTGGGAAATTTTAAAGCAATTCCTTCATGTTTCCAGAATTACAAAAAATCGAAATCATTTTAAAATATATTTAGAAGTTTAAAAAAATGTGTACATCATTTCAAATTCTAAACGGTTGAAAAAAAATGTTGAACATAATAAAAACATAATTTTAAGCGAACATTGCAAAAGATATTAAAAGGTTTCCAAAATTGTCAAAAAAGAATCTGCAAGATTCTAAGGTATTTTTTGTTTATTTTGCAGAGATTTTTGCAGATTTTCGCACAAAAAATTAGAAACTTGTTTAGAATTTTATAAGGTTTCAACAGAATAAAGAATATTTTTTAATATTCCCAAGGAAAGTTAAAATGATTTTCACTTTTAAAAAAAATGTATTTTAAGAGAATATTTAAAAAATTTTAAAACATTTCACAAGATTTCCAACAATATTGCAAAAAATCGCCAATGTTTTAAAGGAATTTTTTGTATTTTTTAAAAAGATTTTCAAAAATTAAAAAGAAAATGTAGATTTGTTAAGATTTCAAAATCAAATGTTGAAGCTTTTCAAGAATTTTGAAAGGTTTCAAAATTAAAAAAAAATTAGCAAGATTCTCTGGAAAATTTGAAATGTTTTTTTATCCTGAAAAATTAATATTTGAAGAAAAGTTTAAAAGAAATGTCAAAACATTTCGAAATTTTGTAAAAAATGGGTCAAATGAAAAATGCCGAAAAATATAGTTGTCGACACTGAAAAATTCCCGCAGAAGAAAATATTCGAAACAACAAATTTCTGAAATTCTGAAATTTGTAAAACTTCCAAAATTGGAATTTTCCAGAAGAATGAATGTCCTGGCAATTTGTAATATTAACGAATTTAGACATTCCCGATTCTGAAGAATTAAATCATTTTTCAAATTACAAATAAATAGTAAAATAAAAAATATTTTCATCAAATAAAATCACTTAACTTGATTCATTCTTCCATTATTTAACAATTTTGGAATTGTTTACATTCTTGAATTTCATAATTAGGGAATTTTCGTATGCTGGTGATTTTACAATATTGTGATGTAGAAAAAAAATTGGAAGATTTTGAGGCAATATTTAAAATTTTAACCGAATGTCCAAAAGTTTAGAAATAATAGACGTCAGTCTAAAAGATATTTAGGAATTCTTAAAGAGATTAAAAATATTTTAACGCTTTAAAAGGTTTCCGAAAATGTATAAATTATTTTTCAATTCCTTGCAAATTTCTAAATATCCTAAATATTTTTTAAACTGACTGGACTTTCTCCTAAAATTTGGTAAAATCCTGTGACATAACACAAATTTTTTATTCTTTTCTCACATACCTGAAATCTTCAAACATCTTTTTGAATTTTCTCAAGAATCTTAGAAATATTATATCTATCTATATTCTATATTCTATATAAGCTTAAAGTCAAACTGATAATATTTTTCTCAACCCTAATTTAAGCTCAAATGTGAATGTGCAAAAATTTTAACAAAAGAATACTTATTCGAAATTTTAATTTTGAATTAAAAATTATATATTTCCTCAAATTATTAATAATTATTAATTAATATTAATAATTCCTTATTTCAAACAAAAAACAATGTTGAGCGAATATCAAAAAAGATTTCTATGTCAAAAAAGATTCGGCAAGATTCTAGGGTAATTGTTTAAATTTTTCATTGATATTTGCGAATTTCGAACAAAAGAGTTAGTGGATTTTTCGGAATTTTGAAAGGATTCAAGAGGATCAAAATATTTTCATTATATTCCTAGGGCAATTTAATATGGTTTTTATTTAAAAATTATATTTGAAGACAACATTCGCACCATTGTAATTTTTTTTAGAAAAATGCGAATCATTTTAAAAGATATTTCAAAGTTTAAAAACAATTTTAAAAGAATTGAAAATTTGAAAAGATTTAAAAAAATTAAAGACAAAATCTAGATTTTTGAAGATTTCAATATTAAGTTTCGAAGCTTTTTAAGGATTTTGAAATGTTTCAAAATAAATGGCAAATTAGCAAGATTCTTTGGTAAATTTAAAAGTTTGTTTTATTATAAAAACTTAATTTTTAAATGAAAGTTAAAAAAAATGTCCAAACATTTAAAAATATTTTTAAAAATAGCATGTCTAAAAATCCCGCAAAATAAAATTCTTGACACTGTAAAATTCCCGAAAAAGAAAATATTCGAAACAAAAGTTTTTCAAAATGATAAAATTGTCGGCAATTTGAAATTCCCAAATTGGAAAATTCCGGAATAATAGAATTCCTGGTAGTTTTTAATATTACCGAATTTAAAAATTTTTGATTCTAAAGAATTGAAACATTTTTAAACAATAAATAAATAGTAACATAAAAAATATGTTCATCAAATAAAAGTACTTCATTTCATTTATTATTTTATTATTCAATAATTTTTGAATTGTTAAAATCCGAAAATTTTATAATTGGGGAATTTCCCTGTGTTGGTGATTTTACAATGTCGAAGAAAATCTGGAAGATTTTAAGGCAATTTTTTTAATTTTAAAAGATTATTCAAAATTTTATTAATAATTCGAGTCAGTTATAAATACAAAATATTTATAAATTTCTTGCAAACTTCATAATGTCCTAAATATATTTTCAAACGAATCGAATTTTCGTTGAAATTTGGTAAAATAAAATCCTGTAAAATACAAAATTGAATTTTTCAATTTTCTTGATCCGTTTTCAAATTATCTGAAATCTTCAAAAAACTTGTTTAATTTTCTCAATAATCTTAGGAATATCATATCTATTTTCTATACAATGTTAAAAGCAAACTAATATACCTTTTCTTAAACCTAATGTAAGCTCGAATTTAAGTGTCCAAAGATTTTAACAAATAAATACTTAATCGGAATTTTTATTTTGAATGAAAATTTATATTTTTCCTCAAATCGGGAAATTAAACGCGCGCGATTGATGATGCTAGTGTTACTTTAATTTAAAATTAGTGTTCCATCAACCAAATCCAGAAAAATGTAGTATTCTTTATTTATCAAAGGGTTGAAAAATAATTCACAGAAGCGTTACCTAATAAATGGACTAGACCAAATGGATTTAACACACTATCAAAGACTGTTTTTAAATAACATATCCACTCACCACGCAACGAAGCTCAAATGACGCATTCGATTTTTACGTTCAATTTCATCATTCTGATAAGAATCTCACTGCAAAATTGTACATCTCATTCGTACATTAAAGTGCTTCAAACACAAAATCCTCTCTCATTTGCTTTATAAAAAATGTATTAAAAAAATAATTAATCGAAGTAGATAGCGAACATTAGAAAGAGTTACTACATCGTGGAAAATTCGTCAGCGATGAGCGTCTCTGGATATATACAATATTCGTAAGTGAGGTGAACTTCACGTTACGTTTAATCACGTTAATGGACAAAAAGCCTTATCGCAGCCATGTAAAGCTCCCTGACGTAGCACTCCGTTACTTCGCGTATATCACACGCTGTCGACTGTCACGCAACGCCTATTATATACAGAACAAGCAGTATAAGTAAGGAAAAGCATGGGAGTAATTTACGCTTTTGTCATTGATAATTTCATATAATTCCTCGCGTGAGGCTCCGAGTGACGAGTGTCAATTACTATGTAGGAATGAACTTTCAGAAATTCCCGTTCCCGACAGGCATCGCTCTGCCTAGCTCGATTTTAATGCCTGGGTTGGATATTTTGAAACCACCCTTTGCATGGTTTACGACCTGGGTCGTTTCACAGTGCGTGACTTTGTCGTGTGCTAATTCGTTATGTTCACTAATGGCTCAAGAATACGCATTATTTTAATTAAAGGAGAATCAGCCTTATTGCTTGCTCTTCCCGCACCTTTATTCTGCTTTATTTCTTTTAATCACCCTCCGCGTGTTTTATTGTAATTCTTTTCGACAATATGTTACTTTTTTGAGACTGTATAGTGAATAGTAATTTTGCTCATTTTTAAATATTTGTAAAGAAATTGAAGGGCGTCTGAGAAGGACTTTACTCATTACCACAGTAAATCCCAGAGATATTTTTTATCTGAAGTGGAAACTGGAAATGGTGTCACATATAATTGAGAGGTTGATTTTGCAGAGTTGATGTTTGGCCAACCATAAATAGTGGATTTTCAAAAAACTGGAAATGAGGTCAAGTATAATTTAGAGGTAGACTTTTCCGAGTTAGTGTATGGCCAACTATAAACAGGTGGTTCTTTTAAAACTGGAAGTAGGACAAATTTAGTTCAAAGGTCTTAGCGAGCAAGGGCTAAGCAATAGCTAAGCTACTCCCCTCATCTGAGGCGCCTGGGTCTTCTTAGCTTGATCTGATCTCGCATCGAAACCTTTGTCACGTTTCTTTGCGAAATTTCCAAGTAATTTTTCCAAGCTTTTTAACTGACTCGAATTTCTACTAATATTCGGTAAAATCCTGTAAAATAAAAAAAATCTAGATTCTTTTCTGACATGCCACAAATCTTCAAACACCTTTTTGAATTTTCTCAAGAATCTTAGAAATATTATATAAACTACTACTACTATATATATATATATATATAACTATATAAAAACTATATAAAAAAAGTTGCCATGTCACGTGTAGCTTATTAGAATATTATTATTATGTATTATGTATGTATTATTATGTAGAATATTCTAATCAACCATATCTTTTGCATGCGTATGAGTTGATACAGTATTGCACGATAATAAAAATAATATTATTATTATATATTATATGAGTTGATACAGTGATATGAATATCATATTATAGTATAGTATATGCGGTACTCAACACTCAAAAATGACATCCATTTTCACTTACCATTTTACCATTTTAAAAGATATTTTGAAGTTTAGATACAATTTCAAAAGAATTGAAAATTTGAAATTTGAAAAATATTAAATTTCGAAGCTTTTTAGGATTTTGAAATGTTTCAAAATAAATGGAAAATTAGCAAGATTCTTTGGTAAATGTAAAAGTTTGTTTTATTATGAAAACTTAATTTTTAAATGAAAGTTAAAAAAAATGTCCAAACATTAACCTCATTTGAGGCGCCTGGGTCTTCTTAGCTTGAACTGATCTCGTATCGAAACCTTTGCACGTTTCTTTGCGAAATTTGCAAGCAATTTTTGGACAAATTTCTTG
Organism: Andricus coriarius; assembly: GCA_932066315.1. NCBI lineage: Eukaryota > Metazoa > Arthropoda > Insecta > Hymenoptera > Cynipidae > Andricus > Andricus coriarius. The sequence goes on along the minus strand of CAKNWT010314220.1, from coordinate 835 downwards.
CAAATTTCGCAAAGAAACGTGACAAAGGTTTCGATACGAGATCAGTTGTATCTAATCCGAACCATAGCGACACGCAGGCACAGCGGCCCTTACTCGCGGTGGTTTGAAAAAAAAGTGAAAATGGGATCAAATGTAATTCAGAAGTAGATTTTGCCGAGTCAAGGTATAACCAACTATAAATTTTCTTTTCTCATAACGAAAATGGGTTATATCCAAATTCATCATCAAGTTATGGTGTAGCCAGCTAGAAACGGTTTTTTTTTGTAGAATACTGGAAATGGGTTCAAATATAATTAATAGGAAGATTTTTTTTTGAAAGGTTACAGAGATATTTTTATCTGAAGTTGGATAAAAACGTTGCAAACAATTGAAAAATACAGTTATCCGACATCGGATAATTTGAATCGTAAATTGTTTACAACGTTTTTATCGAAATTCAGCTATAAAATATCCCTGTGATTTACTGAGACCATAAGGGAGCGTCACATAGAGGGCGGTTGCAAATGTTTTTGTAACACGTGACACTTCTCTGATTAAAAAATAAAATGCATATCCTTGACGATACACTAAGGACCAATATTGCAGAAACAAAAAATTTAGTAGTTGCATTTCGAACAAACAGTTTAATTTTCATCAAAAAAGTTCATTTTAAGCCAAGAGAGATGAATTTTCAACTAAGAACCATAAAAGATAAATTTTGAATATGGAAGGACAACAAAAAATGAGTTTTCAACCCAATAGTTAAATTTTCATTAAAAAAAATTAATTTAAAATTTAAAAATGGAGTAGTTAGTTTTTTAATTTGAAAAATTACGTTTAAACAAAAAATACCAAT
>CAKNWT010314214.1:1571-11794 GCA_932066315.1 Andricus coriarius | reverse complement strand
ATCAAATTACAGTTGTTAAAGCTTTAACGTTTAATTTTAAAAGGTCTGTGCACAAATGTGTGGAAAATATAAAGACCGAGCGCGTAGCGCGAGGTAAATACATTATTATCGAGCGCGAAGCGCGAGATGAATACATTCTCGAGCGCGAAGCGCGAGAACCAACAGTCGCGCGCCCTAGGCGCGTTCAAACTTGCGAGCCGCGCGCGCAGCGCGCAATGAGAATGTGCCCGCGCAGCGGGCATATTTTTTTACCGAGGGTTGAAAGTACGCACATGCGCGAAATCAACTACTTTCACCCGGCTTGCAGGCATTGGAAGTCCAATAGATAAAAAAATAATTTAATTTTTAAATTGTAAAACCCTGTTTAAAACTTGTTGAAAATATATCGTACTAAAGTAAAATTTAGATTTTGATCATAAGCTTTCCGTCTCCTACTTCCTGATGGTCTAGGAAGTTTCTTACAATGTTGGAGATGTTTAGGGCATCTTTCGTGCACATTGCCTGTAGCCGAAATCACAACAGGATGAATAGATGTATGTTTGACATTTCTCCATATTGTCTTTCCTTTATTCTTTAGCTTGCTTTACTTATGGATCTTAATTGTATAAGTTGGCGAACTGGAATGTCGATGATGTAGACTTTTCCTCTGTTCTTCTCACGCATCACAACATTGCGTCGATTAGCTCCGATATAACTACACTGTTGAAAATAATATTAAATGTAATATACCCATGTGTATTAAAATTAATATATCAATCATATGAAATCACCATTATGAACGTGTATACTAAATTTCATATACATTCATGTGAATCACTCACAAGAAAAATAAGATAATTCTATTTTACACTAATTCAAAATGAGTTTAGCAATCATTTTCGATCCTCAATAATAAAACATGATACCTTCTTCCTGTTGACCAAAAATAAAATTGAATTTCAAGTCGAAAAGTTCAATTAAGCAAATAAATAACAGAGTTAACCTATAATGAACTGTATTCGCATTAAATTTTTACCATTTAGAGCGAATTTAGGGAAAATTTCCACCCGTACATTGCTCTATCATTATAAATAACATTTCAGTCGACGAACTGTAGATTATTAATTTAATTGCGAATATTTGACAAGATTTAAAGAAATTAAAGTACTTTGAGTTTTCACGCAAAGTGCTATACCGACCTGTATATTAAATTTAATACACATGTATATTAAATCCACTACACGAATGTATGTTAAATTTCAGTAACGGTAGTGCATATTTGCTTCACACACATGTATATTAAACCTCATACAGATTTTTCTAACAGTGTATATCTATTCGTCTGAACAGTTAAGTCCCAGTATAAGATGTAGTCTTCATTTTCTAAAACGGGAACTGGATTGTACCTACAGAAAGGCATCAATTCCATTAAGATTCCTGGGTGTATGGCAAATTGTTGATGTATAATGCCCGCTACATCATTATGTCCGTGCATGTACGCTCTCTGAGCCGTTAAGCGACAACCATCAATAATGCGCTCGATGGATTCCTTGGTATTTCCATACAGTCAGCACCTGTCAATCAAGTCTTGATGTAGCATGTACTCGCGAAAGTTTCTGATCCTGACAACTCTGTCCAGAATCGCCCCCTTTTCAGCGAAAGATGGGATGCCTCTCTGTCCACTTCATGATGTTCTCACGTTTTGGGATGTTCGTCGTGGATAACTTTTTGTCTCCATTGCGTTTCTAATTTCTCCATAGTTTCTGACCTGCTATTCAAAGCCTATTCTCAGGAGAAATTCAAGAGCGTATAATCGAGATCCGCTTCACCAATGGTTTTGTAAAGCGCAACATCTCACTTGCTGTTAAAATGGTCTCGTAATTGCATAACTTGTGATTGACACAGTTGCTTGACATCTGCAACGTCTCTGCTCCCGTACATGTCTTAGACTAAGACTACCTTTGTTTGGACTAAGAATGACTACAAATAAATACTTATAAATACTTTAAAGACTACAAATAAATGTTGGACTAAGACTACCCTTTCAATCGCCGAATTACTGTCGTGCATTCGATAGCTGGTCATTTCAAAGCGGATGGTTCTGTTTATTGTTTTAAGGTCGGTGTTCGGCCATTATATAAGCCCAAAAGAGTACGTGTGAACATGGATAGCACAGGTGTTATTAGCCCTGATTTGGTGGCTGAGTTGAGATAACTGTTCAGAAGCAATCAAAGTCTTGTAGTAAAGACATTCATTAGGCTTTTCTAAGTTATCGTATGCTGAATATCCTTTAGAGAGTCAGGAATACCGACATATTTATATGACTCACATTCAGCTATTACCTTGATATGATCCTCATTCTCTTTTTCCAATTCTGCGGTCCCTTATTCTCCTCTGAATAAATGCACTGTGCTGCATTTATCTAATCGCAACTCCATTTGGATGTCATTGGAAAACTGCTTTGTAGCATGGATCACTTGCTGCAGATTCAGGTGTGCACTAGTATATGGCTTCAATTCATTCATGTACAGAAGATGGATCAGTTGATGACCATCATCGTTATGTAAACCTTTCTAATGCTGTTGAGTGATATGATGAGAAAAGTATACTTAATATGACATATGGGGCAGCCTGGCTTCTTTTTTAACCCAACATCCACGGACTGGATCAAATGAAACTTTTTCTCGGGCGCACCCTGTCATTTTCTATCATCAGCCGCGGACTATGTCAAAAGACTGTAGAGTTAAAAATGTGAAGATTGTAAAAAACTATGTTTGAAATTTCTTACAAAGATGTCTTATTGAGATAAAATTTAACCTTGGATAATAAGGATTCATTCGCCTACCTCCTGATGAACTATGATGTTAAACCACTTTTTGAGCTCCTGCCAATACCCTACTGGCTCATAGATGTTCAAGATGTTTAGTGCATCTTGCATCTATAAAAAAAAGAAAACTTCAGACTTAAGATGCTTGCAGCCCAATATTTCAAAGGTATTTTTTGTTGTTCTTGAGTTGGATTTTGGTGCGAACATTTCTACTCGAGGATGTCCCGGTATGTAACGGCAGTCATACATACATTTTAATAATAAAAACTTTATTTTATGATCTGCCTCAAACTAAAAATCAGATCCGCACATAATCTTCCTGGCATGAATCCACATTGAACTTCCCAGAGCATTTCTCCTGTGGTTTCCATGACCTTACCAATAATTATGTTGGTAAATATTTAATCTGTGGTACTTATTAGGATTAAAGCTCTTTAACTAGTGCTTCATTATCCTTTCCTTTGTAAAGTGGAACGATAATCGCCTTTCACTAATCGTTTGGAAGTTTCCCATTCTCAGCACACATCTTCAGTAACCCGGTTAGCCACTCAAACAAATACTCACCACAGCTCCTAAGAATTTAAATTGTAATACTATCCCCACCAGCCGCCTTATAATTTTTTAAATTCTTAATTACAAACCTAATTTTAAAGGCACTAATTCCTATTTCTCCACTTTCAACGGGATCTTCTAAGGTATCCTCTTCTATGTCACAGTGATTAGGTTCCATAACTTCACCTCGAAACAATTTCTGAAAAAATTCTTGCAGACACTCTTTCAGTTTGTCGGAATCTTCTTCTGCTTTGATTTCACCGATGCTTTCTTTAACTAGTATTTTTTGGTTTTCTGTTCTTATCCCTATAATAACTTTCTAGTCCAATCCTCTCCTCATTGCTAAGACCTTCCATATTCAGCTTCCTCGAGTAAGCTTGTTCCTTCTCGTTAACAGCCACGCGGACTCCATCATCCCACCAAGCATTTCCGCTCATTCTTCCTACAACTGTACTACTACAAACTTCAGATGCACTCTTGAAAATAACATCCCGTAGTATTATACATACGCCCTCTATATTTTTATTGCTTAATTCCGTATCTCAGTCCTCTCTATAAAGATGTAAATAATCCCTATCTTAACTCCCTTATATATCTCACTAGCTTTCTCAGTTTCTCATCTGCTACAACAAAGTCAATAATACTATGCCTTTCACCTCTGCGCCAAGTTATTTTATACTTGACCCAAACCATATCGTAGCATGTTACAAGAAATAGCCTTCTGATTTCCACATTTATTATAATCCATAACAATGTGGGAAAAACACATTCATACTTTTTGCCATGCTATTTTGCTCTCTCATTAATAATTAGACTAACTCCTTGGCTACCATGTGATTCATTCACTACCTCTGACCATAGTGCGAGTCCACCCTTTCTTATATTTGTTAACTCACATCCCTTCTTCTTTGTTTCACGTACCCATAAAATATCTAGCTTCCTAACACACATTTTATTCAGCAATTCCCTGTTTTTATAATTATTTAAACCTCTAGTATTCTAAACACCCAGTCTCCATTTATCGCCTGAAACTTTTCCAAGGACATGTCTTTAATCAATCGAAGTTTAAATCCAATCCGAGCTTATGTTATTATTTGTATTATTTATTGTTTTAAATACTTTTAAGTACGAACCTAATGCCAAAAATGTATTCCATAAGTATAAAATCATGTCTAAAATAAGTAGCTAAATCTTCATAAGGTGGTGGGTCCAGTTAGAACGTCAGTCCCACCAGATTTCGGTCATTCAAATAGAAGTATGAAAACGAAGCCAGAACCAAAGGAGGCATAATCGATTTGTATTATATACTAAGGAGAGCACCAGCCTCCTGCAGATTGGACATTAAGATGGAAAAGACCATAAATCGCTGTTCCTTTGAAACTGCTTGGAAAAAGGCACATAGCTCTAGTAAAGTAAGATGATCCTCTCTTTTATGTGAACGCTCTGTTTAGCTAATTAAAATTGTTTTAAACATTCTACGTATATCTGCAGGACGCGGATATTTGTACCCCTAAAAATATGGATATTCGTACCACTATTTACGGGGATTCGGCCAGCTGGAAAAGGGGGACCAATTCGTATCAACAAGAAGAAAAATGGAAGTGAAAAATTGGGTCTTTGGTACTGGTAGTCGAGGTATTCATTACTGAACTGGCGTAGTAAAAAAAATCGACAGTGAAATTAGGGTATTGATTCATATGCAATCGCGGTATTAACTTCATTAGGCAACTAAAGAGATTACAGCTTGTCAACGGTCTGACTCCTGTAGCGCACTGTACGGAGTCCAGTCCAGAATAGAAATCGTTCCTACACTCCCAACAGTAAAGAATGATCGGCCAGAAAGAATTTACAAGGACACAGTGCGGGGGCTGTTGACGGGTCAATATAGTCACTTTTCATTTTATAAATTTACATTCATTAATATATTATACATGCATATATTCAATAAGTTTTAAACATTAAATTAGTAACATCTATCTGCTGAAACATAAAAAGTCGAGTTAGATGAAAAAACGCAGTTGCCGAAAATTGAACCCCGATTTCCAACGCAGCAATCAGCTTCTCTCTGAAATCTGTTATTCTGGATGCTAAGGTAAGAGGCACTTAACGTCCTTATGGTATCTTGCAAGCAAGCTTCGATTCGGTGCTGCCCGAACGTTATTGAGTTCGGGGCATCCAGGAACGGTTACTGGACTACTGCAAACTCAGTCTAGTTCCCAATAGAACACTATAAAGTATACGTCGATTAACACTTCGTCCCTCCGACAATTGAGACTCCATATAAAGATTTCCATTATTGATACTAGAAAGTATAGTAATTTATGATTTCTATTCTTTTTTAAGAAAACGCACTTTTTAGGAGGGACTTTAGTTTTTCATTTCTGCAAAGATTGACGCACTTAAATTGTAGGTGGTAATGTATGAAGTGTATACAATAACTTCACAGTATTAAAATATAAGGTTCTATGCAAGAGAGATACAAATTTGTAATGATTAGTGTGTAGTTTAGCATTCCTTCCCGTGTCTTTGGCATCTATTCCTGATATGTGGTAATCATTTAACAATTTGTGTACTGAATATCGAACTCTTCAATCTCATTTATCTCCGTAAATAGTGGTGCATATAGCTATATTTCACCCATACGATTTCAGAAGATTTTTGAAAGTTTCAGAACATTTTAGAATAGTTTAGAAAAGACTCCATAATATTATACAGATCATTCTACAACATTCTATAGAATATCCTAATAAACCAAGATCATTTCAGACATTTATTTTCCAAATTCCCTCAGCACCAGTTTTGTATTATTTGGAAAATTGTACAAAAAATATATTTAAAGAATTTAAGAAATCTTTGTTGAATTCTTTGAAACTTAAATGCAACAATAGCGGATCTAGGATTAAACCGTTAGTTAATTAAAAATATTTCTCTGATACAATAAATACGTTGCAAAAAGTATAACTTTGATCCTTTTTACGATTAATTATAAAATTTGAAAGCGATACAGTCCGTTCTTTTGAAATAAGACCAGTATCATGCTTTGTTTTCATGTGATATTGCTCTATATTATTAATAGGGCTTTTAATTCAGCGTACGGTTCTATCATGTATTGCTTGCCTGTAGAGCTGTTTTCTTGTTTGTTAAATCTATCAGTAATTTTTAATGATTACTCCATCGCTTTGATGGACAGCAAATTGCAAATAATGTAAAACTTTTGATTATAAAATTTGTTTTACAATCAACCGTTGTTTTATGAAGTTAAAAAATCAGCAATGCAAATTCATTTAATTATGTATTTAAAAATAGAAGCATGTACGCTCGTGACAATTAAATAAATGAAAGAAGGAAAAAGGTACCATTTCTCTTGGCGAAGCAACTGATTTTAAGATCTCTAGATAATTGAAGCTGGACATTAACCCATTTTCGACCTTCTTCCTTTTACCTTCCGACGTTGATAATGAAAGAAAGATTGGGTTTTTTCACGATTTGAGAAAAGTCGACTTATTCTGAGGAAAGGAGAAATAAAATGGTTCACAGTTCCAATAAAAGGAAAAACCACAAAAATAAATGTGATTAAAAAGATAAGAAGCGATAGCAAGTGATTATAAGATATCAGAAGTAATCAGACAGGTCTTAATAATATCAACGGTTCTCGCGAATCACCCAAGTGTGAAGTTAGATACGGCCCAGCACTGGCCCAGTATCGGCAAAAATATTGCCGAAGATCGGCTGCCAATATCGTGCCATTGCTGAAACTCCGGTATGCACTTGGCGGCCAATTCTGGCCCAGACTCTCGCCGCCATCACCGGAGTTAATTTAAAAAATAATAAAAAATCATTGAGTTGTTTTTAGGACGCATCTATATACAACTGCATATCATCCTAGTGTAGAGTGAATACATATATTACATTTTTAAGTATAATATTACAAATAAAATTTTTAACGCTATGGGGTATCGAACCTACATCTATACCTAAATCTATCGCCTAGCAGTCGGTAGTCTTAACCATTGCGCCAAACCTACGACTTGAAACTCGATGAAAAAGCCATCTTCATAAGGTACAGGTCAAAAAGTTAAAACACCAAATTTTAAACTCTCTTTTTCTGATTAAATATTTATTATTATACGACGTTACGTAAATGTAAAATATACGAACTGTTTACAGAAACATCAATAAAATAATTTTTAAATAAATAATTTATATCGATTACAATGTTTCTTCGTGTAATATTTAGTTTTTTGCGTTTTAGACTACTTTGCAACTTTCTACAATGACAGGAAATGTAATTTTTTAGGAACATTTGAAATTTTTAACGACGGAACTTAAAAATTTGATCGTGAACTTTGAAAATTTTGTATTAACAAATTTTTTTTAACTTTCGTGTAAGGTTTGGGTTTTAAGTGTTTTAAACCATTTTACAACGTTTAAGATTGACATAAAATGTAGTTTTTTCTGAAAAACTTAGAATTTTTGTCTTAAAAAAAAAAAAAAGGAAAAAATGTGTATTCGCGACAGTTGTATTTATAGTTCTCAGACATTTTAGAACACATGCAACATATTTTTAAACGTATTTAAAATTTTTTTTAAATATTTATACTCTCGGCATAGTACTGTGCCGATCGTGGAACGAGCCGTTAGCCAGTACTGGGAGAATGGCCAATTATCTGTACTGGTGACCAATACTGGGCCAGTACAGTACCAGACTACAGTTTGGGCTGAACTCTGGCTCTTCCTCTTAAAATATGGCTTGCCGTTGTAAAAGTAACACTTGGTCCAGTAATGCGCCATCACTGGGTGAGACTCCGGCTTTTCCTATTAAAATATGTTTTGCCAGAGTAAAGACGAAGTTTGGAACAGTAATGCGCCGCATCTGGGCCGATCTCTGGCTTTTCCTCATAAAACATGCTTTGCCGTGATAAAAATGATACTTGGTCCAGTAATGTGCCATCACTGGGCCAAGCATCGGCGCTAGATCGACAAATTTGAATAGCCAATATAGGCAGCCGGTACGGGCACAACACTGGGCCGATTAAAATGCCAATATTGGCCCAATAGCATTAGCCGAACTTTGGCTGCCAAAATTGGACCAAGCCTGGGCCGTCTGTTCAGTTACGGCAATTCGCACTTGGGACTTGTCCCAGTAATATGTCGTCGATGGGTCGGACTCTGGCTTCTCCACTTAAAACATGCTTTGCCGGAGTAAAGAAAAATTTAGAAGAAGTAATGGGCCATTGCTGGGCCAGAATCTGGCTTTTCTTCTGAAAATATGATTTGCCGGAGAAGGTAAGATATTCGGCACGGCAATGAGCTGATGCTGTGCCGAACTCTGGTTTTATAAGATTCAGAATGATTTGTCGTAGTAAAACTGACACTTGGCCCAGTAATATGGCATCGCTGGGCTGGGCTCCAGCTTCTAAACTTAAAACATGCTTTGAAAGAGTAAAGAAAAATTTAGAACAAGTAATGGGCCATTGCTGGGCCAGAATCTGGCTTTTCTTCTGAAAATATGATTTGCTGGAGAAAATAAGATATTCGGCATGGCAATGAGACGATGTTGTGCCGAACTCTTGTTTTCTAAGATTCAGAATGATTTGCCGTAGTAAAAGTGACACTTGGCCCAGTAATATGCCGCCGATGGACCGGACTCTGGCTTTTCTACTTTCGAAACGGGATGCCGTAATAAATGTGACAATCGTGCCGATACTGGGCCAAGCTTCGGCTGAAGGTAGGTAAATTTGAAAAGCCGACAAAGGCCGCCGTCGTTGGCCCAGAACATTGCCGATTCAAACACAGAGATTGGCCCAATAAAAATAGCCAACTGTTGGCTGCCGTGATTGGGCCAATATTGTGCCATATTTTCAGCTTTGGCAATTCGCACTTAGGCAGTGACGTACATAGTTTTTCTACTGGAATATCTGTCAAACATGATTGAGATTTCAGTGAACCAGCCTTGAGAAAAATGTGCTGATGTTACAGTAAATAAATTTTAAATGGTCCTACTTTCAAAAATAAATCTACTCGTGAGAATTATCGTGTTCTTGGGTTATAAATTTGCTTTAAAAAAAAATGATGACAGAAAATATCCATAATCTGTAAAATTATTGAGAATTTAATCAAGCCCAGTGTCCAGGGTAGCTGATGTGTTTCTTTTTTTCCAATATTTGAAATGTTGGGCTCCCAAACCCTAGTTTTGTGAGGTTACATGAGATGAAAATATCCTGGTCCGTCCAATGTTTTGAAAGCTTAGATTGAAAATGAAAAATCTAAAAATTTTAATATTTCCAAGTCCTTAATACGTACATATTATAAAACATCGACTAAACTTCTAATTTAATATTGCATGATTTTGAGCAGTTGAACTTCAATTTTTTTCCAAGTTTGATTTGGAAATTGTTGATTTTTTTCAAATTGACAAATGTTATGTTTTAAATGTATATACTATATAACCTCTCTCAATTTCCGAATAAGTCATCGCTTCTGGTAGAAAAATTAGAAATGAAAGCACTCTCATTCATGCATAATTGAAAAATATTACATATTGACTTCTGAATAAACCAATTTTAACGATTCAATTGTTCAATTGTCAATTGTTCAACAGTTTAATATGAAAGCCATGCAGTTTTTTGTAACGCTCAAAATCACTATTACTTTAATAAAACTATATAGGTCCTATCAAGAGTAATGACAAACAGGAGAAATCTCCTTCATAAGGACTAAAAAAGCATTGTTTTATAAAATTTTACTTCGTCGCCCATGATAAGGCGCCAATATGTTTAAAAATAATAAAAGATGGTTCAAAATTAGAATTTTTAGGTTTTATTATCTACATATCTACATCTTAAATAGATTTACAATTTTCTAT
>CAKNWT010314197.1:0-15611 GCA_932066315.1 Andricus coriarius | reverse complement strand
ATTTGGAAATGTTTGTGAATTCCTTGAACTCTTTTAAAATATGCAAACTCTATGTGAAATTTTAAAATTTCTGTGTCATCCTTTGGAATCTTTCAAAAGATTTGAATATTAATTAATTTTTTTGCGGTTGGGCGAAGTTAAAATAAAATAAAATAATTTTTCAATCGCACTTTTGGAAAAATCATAAATTCTATTTTTTCTCAATCTGCATAATATGACTAATTCTCACCATTTGCTCAGACTGTTCCTTGAGTTTCTAAAGGTAAAATTAATTTTCGTATAAGCACCTGAAAAAAGTGTCTAGAAGCTTTGCTCATAATTTTTTCAGCAAACAATGTTTTGGAAGTATATTCCGTACATAATGAGGTTTTCTGTGTTAAAAAAATATTCATACATTTTGGAGCAGCTACATTTTTGTCATTTTCAGGACTCGATAAGAGATTGAATTTTCTTCACATGAACTTATATCAAATTACTGAAAAAATCTTAAAAATTCGGCATATTATGCAGATTAAGGAAAAATAATAAAATAAAAGATTGTTCCACAACCCTGCAATTAAAGAATTTTTTTATTTTATTTCGACACAGCCAAACCCTAAGATATACACGTCGTGAGGGACCCGAATGGAAAATTTGCAGTGCTAAGGCATTTCCGAATTATGAAATTGTTTACACACATGAATACACAAATGTAGCCACATGAATATTCAAATATGCATACATTATTATACAAAAATACATACATGTATTTTGTAGGGGTGAATTATAAAAACAATTGTGCGCTGATCATATGAGTTTATATGAGACTTAATACTGACTTATTTATTACTTATTATACATTTAAATTAAATAAAATTTAAAAAATATGTAGTAGTTAAAGTGATCCTAGTAGGTATACGCGCTTTCGATTTTTTAAATGTCCCGAAAAATATATTCTATTTACCAAACGCAGACATTAGACACGACAATATTTTTAATTCTACTTTGAAATGTGTAAAACTAAATTAGTGCTGAATTCTCTAAATTCCCAATGACTTAAAAATATACCAATCTACTTACATTTCTCTTTCATAAGTTCTATTGTTATGAATATCAAAAAAAAAATTGTAATAAACACAAAACAACATACAAACAGAGTTAAGTTAAATTTTTGAAAAAATCGTAACATAGTCGTGTTTGATATCAAATTAATAACTAATGGACCAAGAAATATAATATTTCATAATATTTCGACTTTAAATTTCATTAAAGAAGGCTAATTAACATTAGTGCTTCACAGTCGCACAATAACACTCCCGCAAGCTGTCCGCTCCACTAGTGCACATCTCTCGCATTCCTTGGCAAAATCGAGGCCCGAGCAAACGAGACGAAACCGAGGAATGAACGAGGCGAAAGCAAGCCAGGGTCGGTATTCCTCGTATCGGGTGGCATCACGAAGTCATAAATAAAATGGCCATTAAATACCAACTAAATTGAAAAGCGGCTCTTAAGGTCGGCTCCTAAGGCTCTCACTGAAAACATACATGTATCCACAATGTTCCTCTTGTTCCCCTTTGTGCATAATATACTACTAAGCTTACAAGAAAGAAATTTTCAACCAATAAGGATGCAGTTTCGGCCAGATAGTAGAACATAAAGAAATTAATTGTTTTATTTATCACCAAACAGTTGATCTTACGCTCAAAGAGTTAAATTTGCAATCAAGCGAGAAAAACGTCGAATGGAATAATTAATTTTTTCCACAAATTGGTTGCATTTTTAAGAAAAGGAGTTATTTGCAAATAGGATTTTGTTTTTAAATATATTTCTTTGACATCATAATATTTTCTGTAGCAAAATGGTTCATAAATTATATAGAAGTGTCTAACGTGCATTAAAATCGCACTTATGTTGTCTTTTATTTAAAAGAACTTAAAAGAATTCCATGAAGTTCATAAAAACTCCAAGTGATTTTTAACAAATTCAGAATAAATTCTAAAAACGAAGACAAAACAATGTGAACCTCAATCATTCTTAACCGGACCTTTTTTATGACCCAATTTTTGTTTACAGAAACATAAATCCTCTATTTCTTTTCGCAGAGTTGAGTTTGCAGTCATGTAGAGATTGCCTTGATACTCCCAGCCCGCTTCACTGTCGCGCTTCTCCTTCTCGTCACATACCCCAAGATCATGAGCAGTATCCTCATCGTGCCAGGGACGGGTCGCCTCCTGGTTTTCCTCTTTCTCCTAAAGTACTTGGATACGCACTTGGAGAACTTGGATACATTCGGCTAATTCCCCGCACAAATCAGAATCTGAGATTTGAATTTCGAAGATACGTTTTTCCTGCTGGTTATCCAATTAGATCTCGAACAGAAAGAAAGAACTATATTCCCGTGCCAGCCCAAGAACAAATAATTTTATCATTATCCAATGGTGACATTTTTGCAATATTAGAGCATATCGGGGTTCTTCGTGGGATATATGCGACAAATAGAGGTCGCACGAGAATAAAAATGAATATGATAACCGGCGAAATTAATAATTTGACCCCAGATGAAATGCGATATTGTCCAGTAGGCGAAAGTCACCCAATCTTTCCCAAAAATTTTATTAAAACTGCAGCAAATAACGATTCACTACAGTCCGAATGGAATCCTCATAGCGAACGTAACCCTAATTCCTCTTTTTCTGACAGACGACAATCATCTGAACGGACTTCTCCTCAGGAGCCTCCTCTTCATGCCAAAGCCAGGTCGCCTCCTGGGTGGCCTCCTTCTACCAAAGCACTTGGATACGCACTTGGACAACTTGGATATATTCGGCTTATTCCCCGCGAAAATGAGAATCTACTATTCGAATTTCGAAGATACGTTTTTCCTGCTAATTATCCAATTAGATTGCGAACAGAAAGAAATAACTATACTCCCGTGCCAGCCCTAGAACAAATTGTTTTATCAGTATCCAATGGTGACATTTTTGCAATATTAGAGCATAGCGGGGTTCTTCGTGGAATATATTCGACAAATAGTGCTCGTACAAGAATGAAAATAAATATGATAAGCGGCATAGTTTATAATTTGAGCCCAGATGAAATGCGATATTGTCCAGCAGGTGAATTTTACCCAATTTTCCCCAAAAACTTTATTAAAACTTCAGCAAATACCAATTCATTACAGTCCGAATGGAATTTTGAAAGCGATCGTAACCCTGTTTCTTCTTCTGACAGACGACATTTACCTGACCGGACTTCTTCTCATGAGCCTGCTCTTCGTGCCAGGTCCAGGTCCTCTCCTGGAAGGCCTCTTTATGTTCAAGTACTTGGAGTTGACATAGAACAACTTGGCTATATTCGACTTATTTCTTGCGCAAACCAGAACCAGCGATTTGAATTTCGAAGATACACTTTTCCTGCCTATGAACCAATTCATATGCGAATAGATCGTACGAACTATGTGCTTGGGCCAAACCAAGCATATATTGTATTATCAACATCCAGTGGTGACGTTTTTGGAATATTAGATTACAGTGGGACTCTTCATGGAATATATAGGACAGATGTGAGTAATTCGCGCATAAAAATAAATATAATAAGGAGCGCTGTTTAGGATTTGACTGCAGATGAAAAAAGGTGTTTTCCAGTAGACAAAAATCACCCAATCTTCCCAAATGGTTTTATCAAAGTATTTGATAATTACGATTCACTAGAGTTTGAATGGAATCTCAATGGCAAACGCTATCCTGGTTCTTCTCCTTCTTCTAGACAAAATGCACATGCGCGGACTTCTCATCAGTAGCCTCCTCTTCATGCCAGGTCCAGTTTGCCTCTGGGCAGGAATCCTTTTCATGAAGTAACAGGATATGCACTTGGATTCTTCGTGAAATATATAAGACAGAAAGAAATTATTTGAGGCTGAAAATTAATATGATAAGCGGTGATGTTAAGAATATGACATCAGTTGAAATGAAGCAATGTCATGTAAGGCAGATATTTCCCATCTCCCCACACCTTTTCATGAAAGTTGTTGCAAATTGCGACTTACTGGAGACGGTGGTTATTTAATTCAATGAAAAAATTGTCAAATGAAACATAGTAATCCTTGTAGCCTGAAGTCAGATTAAAATTAAATTGAAACATTGAAACATCATTGTAGTTTTTCTTCGCATTGCTACTTTCGAAAATTTTATGTCAATGCAAATAACCTGTGAAAGAGCTCTAATTACTATAATCTACCGGCGGTCTAGGCTGTAATATTAATTTGATTAATTTGTTCAATTTTGTGAGATAGTGATTACCACCTTTTGATTCAAGATGTTTCCTTTTTCAGCTGCCCTATTACCGTTGAATCTCAATGTTAAAAAGTGATCTCTTTTGAATAACTGACACACTGACTATAGTTTTCATGTAATTCATTGGAATTAAAAGAAAATGGAATAGAAAACAGATAGTAAAATTCCAAAGAATTCAAGAGAACACAAACGATTTCATATTCGACTCACCCTAACTTATAGCTACTGCCACACTTCATTCGCCAGGGGGAAGGAAGGAGTTGGCAAGGATTAGATGTCTGTTTTTTAGGAAAGGATATAACTTGTCAGGTTCACATCTTTACCTGCAACGCTGCACTTCGCAGTCAACTGCACTGGGACCGATTCGCTGTTTCTATCGTGGGTTGAGTAAGCTCATTCACAGAATCTAAACATCCATGACGGATGTGTCTTTTCTCGAATAATGATCTAAAAGTGTCATATGTCCGGCCACAAATCTGCCTGTGTGAGTCAATTCAATTTGCCAAATTAGGTCGTCTGAATTTGGTAGAAACGCATGTTCGTTGGTGCAGTTTGAAGGGCGACGTCCGTTGATACTCAATAAAAAATAAGGGTTCAGAGCGTTATACCGTTTGAAAAGGTCGTTCCTGGCCAATGTCTAACTTCAATTATTGATGAAGTTGCGGCTTAGCTCAGCTCCGCGTCGAGTGCAGAAGGACATGAAAATCCATGTTTTTTTCGAATTCCGTATTACTTTGTAACGTTATCAGTCTTCCTAACAGGTAAACGATTTTGTCTTTATCAATATTGTCAATTTAATTATAACTGCAGTTGGCTGATTTTAGTTCAACATCTTTAATTTACTAAAAATTATGATATAATTTTTAGCATTGGTAATGTTGCATTTTGAACTTATCTCACTGATGTTTATTTTCATTGAGATATTCATTCAATTTGCATTTACTTTTTCCTGCCCAGTAAATTGCAACCAACGATATAAGTTGATTTCAATACTGACAGGACATTAAAATTAGCCCTAAACATTTTAAAACTAAATTTGAAAGTAAAACAATCTACAATGGAGTAAGATTAATTCTTCAAATAAAATTATTCCCACTGAACATTAAATTTATATTTTAAAACAAAAAAGACAGATTGTGGATTTACTCGAGCGCGAGATTATCCCGTACTTGTGCGTTGAGTTTAAAGAATTTTAATCCATCTTTCTTATAAAATCTATTTGAGATCAATACGCATCATTTTATGATTTTTTGTGTCTTATCGCACGACAAGGTCCTTATGATTAAATAAGGTGCAGGGATGTTACGGGAAATCACAAATATGAATTTATTCAAATTTTTGCAACTGAATTTTAGATTCTCCTTCATAGATTTTTTATTCGGAACCTCAAGCATTGTTCGCACAGCGAGGTCCTCATAATTAAATGAAGTGCAAGGTCTTTACGAAAAAGCATAATGTATTATTCATTAAGATTCACTGCCACATCGAGGCCCTTATAGTTGAATAAGGTGCAAAGTCGTTACGAGGAAGCAAAATTTAACTTTATTGAAATCTACTCGCACAATGAGGTCCTTATAATTGAATAAGGTGCAAGGACGTTACGTGGTGCAACATTTTTTAACTTTGTTTAAATGAAGAAATTTCCCACAAACATTTAGTTTTATTTTTAGCATGCAATCAGGCACAGCTAGGTCTCCATTGTTAAA
Organism: Andricus coriarius; assembly: GCA_932066315.1. Classification (NCBI taxonomy): domain Eukaryota; kingdom Metazoa; phylum Arthropoda; class Insecta; order Hymenoptera; family Cynipidae; genus Andricus; species Andricus coriarius. The sequence continues at coordinate 9,634 of CAKNWT010314197.1, read as the reverse complement.
TAGAGTGCAGAGTCGTTACAAGAACCAGAAAAATTTATTGATTTTTTTATTTTAAAATTTCCCACGAACTCAATTCTATTATTCTAAATCGAGCAGAATAGGGATAGTATCATTGAACTGTTATTAAAACCGAGGAAAGAGAATTCTAAGTGCGTCCTTTGAATGATGCGTATTTTATTCAAATTTCTGTTTCCAATGGCAGGTAGATCAATGTGACCAAGAAAAGCTCCTTTCTCGTAGAGGGTCAAGTAAGAAGTCCTGTGGTACCGATACCGCGATCGATATATTAAGTGTGATATTCAAACTGCAAAGAATAAATTGAATTGAAAACAACTCATTAATATACAAAAACTCATTCAATTCAGTAAGTGTGAAATAAGCTAAAAAAATTCAAGGGAATTCCAAAGAATTTAAAAGAATAAAAAATAATTCAGGATAGATTAAAAAGACTTCAAGGAAAATTTCGAATGAATGGGAGTATTGTCATATCAAACCCTGATAAGTCACATTTGTGGTAGGTCACATTGTGGCATGTCTCATTCAGAAAAATTAAATCGCCACGAAAATTGGCAAAATTACATTATTTTGCCAATTTTCGTGGCGATTTAATTTTCCAACATCCTTTGTGGGGGTGGGGGGATACACCGCACCGCTGTGATTGATTGACGAAATAAGTGTGACCTCACTTGAGGGTTGCAATGATCGAGACATACTGAATTGCAATCAAAAATTTAAAAATCTGTTTAAATCCTTAAAGCCATATATGATATCCCTCACTTGTTGTGAAAAAATTCTTCTAAATTCATTTAAATATTTTAAAATTCTATGAAAGTCTTTGAAATTTGATTATATTTCCTTACGTCCTGCAAGCTTTAAAGAAATACTTAGAGCTATTTCACAATTCCTTAAAACCATTGAAATCCTCGGACATCTTATGAAATCCTTTGGAATCTTTGAAAATATCTTAAAACCTTCTAAGTCGTGTAATCTAAACATTTTTAAAGTTCTGAAAATTTTTTTGAAATTTGTTCAATAAGCTAAAAGCTTTCAAACTCTTCTAAATCTTTGGTATTATCTTAAGAAATGAGGAATCCTTAAATCCTGGAAAGTTTATTAATTCTCTGGTGCAAATATTGTTTCAAGTAAGTACAACACTTCCACAACTTTATTTTTTGGCTAAAACTTGTAAAAAATCGTACAAATTTCTTAAAGGAAAGCGAAGAAAAAATAACTTTAGAGTACACATTTTTACGTAATTATTGTAGAAAATTACAAGCCGTTACTACACAATACGGGATTTCACAAAAGTTGAAATGCTTATTGAATTACCTAAAACTAGCACCTTCTCATTAGAGGATGAGAGTATACAAAAATTTTGTTTGACAACGTATTAGGTATTGCTGGATCAAAAATTTAGTCAGCTACAATAATGAAAATTTAAGGAATGTGTCCTTTTCTTTCTTCAAACATTACAGTCAAGTGTCGACTTAGCCCCAGGGGCTGTCGGCTTAGCCCCACGATTTTCCACACGACAGATTTTCCATCCGTTCACTTTTTTTTTCTAATAATTGAAAAACACATGATCGCTGTTCAAAGTCATTAGTAAAATTTTGTAGCTAACTAAATTCTCGATCCAACCATACACAATACGTTGTCAAATAAAACTTTTTTAAATAAAAAAAACTACTTTCAACAAAAGTGTCGGCTTAGACCCACTCTCCCATACTTTCTCATAATTTTAACTCTGATATATGGAATTTATTTGTAGGTTTTTTTTTAATAAGTTTTTAGTTTCTTGTACTTTCTCGCAATGATATTTGAAAAAAATCCCGAATATTTTCTTGACAACCTGGAAGAAAGCTCACATAAGGTGCAATCCTTAAATTCAACAGCAGCGCTACCTGATTTTTTTTTCTTTTTCCATTTGCGTAGTACCAACAACCTGGTAACTATCTACATTTCATGAAAATAATGTTTACAAAGTTCGCTAAATAATTTGAATTTCCTATGGAAAATAGATAAAATATTTAACCGAGAAAGATTGTGAAAATTGAAAGCAGAACTCTGTTCAAAAGTAACGTTTAAGGGATCCTAAAAAGGCATAATTAAATAATATGTGGATTCATATTGATCCCATATTGATCCATCGTAATTTAAGGATTGTAAAAAGTTTAATTTTTCTTAACTTTTCCAAAATAATCAGTAGAAAATATTTTAAAAATTAAGACAGACTATAACGTTAACGATGTCTCAACAGGTCCTTCTTATAGTTTCAATAGCTTCGTTTTATTAAACTCTTCCACTTTTCATGCTTTCCATGTTTATAACTTTTTGTGCATTAATATAAACAGTACTCAATAATTTTCTTTTTACTAAGCAATTAGTTTTTTATGAATCTGACAGATAATAAATGTTTACTCTCGTAACATTTTCTCGTAGAGAGAACCACTATTTATTCACAGCCTTATAAACAATATATTTCTCATCAATCTTTGCTTACCTGCAAGACAAAATTTTCAAGGTATCAATATAAGGTGCTGTTGCAACAATAAATGGTATTTGAAAAATATTACACTCACTACGCATTGTGCTAAAACTCGTGAATATTATACCTGAAACCTGAAAAGTATATATCTAGCTCAGTGGAGTGATGATAATAAAATAATGGTGAAAAGTCGACTCCCGCTTGGGTGATTGCAACGAGTTTCATTTTTGTAAACAATGTATTATTAATGAAAGAAATTATTCGCAGCACAATAGCTTAACTCTTAACTCGACTGTCCCGAAGAATAAGTAACTAACCAATTTTTCCGAAAACAGAGTGTATCAACTGTATTATGCTTCGCTAGAGTGTCGTATCTCCATTTAAAAGTACATAGAGATACGACACTCTACCGAAGTAAAATATAGTTGATACACTCTGCATACGGAAAACTTTGTTAGTGACTTATTCTTCGGGACAGTCGAACTAAGTACATAAATTTTCATTTAAAAATATGAATTCTCAACGAAAGATGTAATTGTTACTATTCAAAAAAAAAATGTATTTTAAACCGAAAACAGTTAAATTCACCTCAAAAATACGAATTGTTTCAACTGTTTTTCTATTTCGAGGCAGCGCTGCGATCGCTATATTGTAAAAGAAGATTGGAAAATGAAATTCGGCAAAAAGTCAAAGGAGCCGAGGTTATTTACTTCTCAATAATCTCAAACCTAAAACTGTCGCTTTTTAAATCTTAATTTAGAAATTTTAAACAGAGACAAAAAGAAAAAATTGCATTTGCTTAAGCGTCCAAAAAAATTAAATAACTGCATTTGGCAAATTTTGAAAATATTCATTCTTTCTTTTGAAAATAATATGTTAGATATTACCAACTCTAGACGTTTTACATAAACGCGAACATTTTGTAATTTCGTTATCAAATCATTTTTTACATTTTTGCTGACAGTTTGGCCATTGCAGGGCTTCCTCTAGTGACGCTGTATTTCTCTTTTGTGATAAAACTCGAAAATTAATATTCAGACTATTCATAAGGAGGCCTCAAATTGTTAAGTTTTTAATTAAAAATATTTTAGTGTTGTTAAAAATCGATTTATCAAGGCGGATTCAAAATAACATTATTAATTATTGCTATTCTAAATTCATACTTTCTTTATAAAATTCCCAGTAACTCGCTTGGGGTACCCTTAATTAACAAATGTATTTGCCTATTGAAACAATAAGAAGGACTTATTGAGAAATTGATAACTTTATAGTCAGTTTCCATTTTCAAAATATTTCCTTCTTATTATTTTGAAAATGTTAAGAAAAATAAAAAATTTTTAGAATCTTTAAATAACAATGGATCAATATAAGATCAATATCAATCAACCTATTATTTAATTATGTATATTTAGGATCGCTCAAACGCCACTTTTCAACAGAGTTCTGCTTTCGATTTTCGCAATTTTTCTCGGTTAAATATTATATCTATTTTCTATAGAAAATTGAAATTATTTAGCGAACTTCGTAAAAATTATTCTCATGAAATATAGATATTTACACTATACGAAAAAGTTTATTAACACTAAAATTACGTTCCTTTCAGATTGCGTCCTTTGAAATTAAGACGATTTCTTTTGTCCATCAATAGAATCGTTTCACTGTTCAAAGACTTATCCGTTAAATGCAAAACGGAAGTAGTTTTACTGATGAACGATTTCTTTTTAATTTGAAAAGAATTCCTTTAGCTGTTAAAGGATTTCATTTATTTTTCTAGCGGAGAAAGTGCGCCTGCGCATGAGTTAATATCATTTAACACACGATTCATTTATTGATTGATATAGTAAGTAAAAAAACGTGCGAAATGATGTAGAGAATGGATTTCTACAAAAAATTAGTAATCCCAGGTTGTGACACGAAAACTTTAGAAGGTACGTGTACTGGAAGAACAATTTTTGATCTGCATAACCTCACTTTTCATTGCTTTTTACGCTTTTGACGTATGAAAAATTTGTACCGCACACAAAGTTGTATCTTTGAATTTTTAACGCTGAAATCTAGAACGCATTGCTGTTATAGAATTGATGATTATTAATTTCATATTCAAATTCGCCAAAGTTCGGCTTTTGTACATTACTTGCACGCAATATCATGCAATAGGTTTTCTTTAACGTAAAAATGATTCTTTCTTTGGTCCGACAATGAATTTCACTTCAAGATCAAAGAAAATCCTTTCACACTTAAAGGATAGCATTTGAAATGAAAATCCTTTATCCCTGAAAGGATTTCCTCTCATGCCAATTTTGAATGGAAAATCCTTTAATAGTGAAAGGAATCGTTTGACAGTCAATAGTCTCTTTTAGAGTGAAGTACTATACGTATTTCTCCACTGCAAAAGATGCAATATTTTTTATCGACGTAGGTATAATCTAATTAATATTTGTAAGGTGTTATTCACATTAATGGATGTTAATGACCGAGTTTTGAAATGTATAATTAATATAAATTTCGAAATTAAAACGATGACTTCGGTTCAAATTCGGGCTGAGGCAGATTTTATTTTTATTCTTCAAAATTTGTTTGTCCGAGGTAATCGTCTTATTAGCAATATTCACATTGAATAAAATTCAAAAAACTCGGACGTTATAGTAGATAGTCAGGGGCGTTTCTGGACCAATTAGTATCAGCGAGTATCTGTGCGTGTGTGCCTGTGTGTATCCGTGTGAGGCTGGCATGGAGACCGTTCTTCAAAGCTTCTAGAAAATTTTCGAAGGTCATGATGACGTCACATAAAAATATTGCGCAATTGTAAGAGCTGAATTCAATTAAACACGTTCAAGGTTATTTCTTATCTCAAGCATGTCGTTTAAATAGTTTCTGGGTTATATTTCGCTTCGTCCTGGCAATTTCTACTGCGTTATATAGTTATGGGGGAAAAATGACGATTTATTGCTTCCTTACCGATAAGCATTTATTCAATGCGCAAAAGATGCAGGTGTACAGATGAAATTTGATACAGAGGGCTATGAATGATATCCTGTTTTCTGTATACAAATTTGAGTAATTGCTTCCTCATAGATAACATACTCAACTGAAAATTTCGCTCCATATTTATTTAGTGCGCAACTAATTCGTGAAAAAACATTCTTCTAGAACATTCTTGATGGCGGCATCAAATTATACTGCTTAATTTTTTTGGTAAACAAGTTCAAGGTTATTTTTATGACGCATTACATTTTGCGGTGCATAAAATTATATCCCAAACGTGTAAATTACAATGCAGAATCTTCCAGAACGTTGTTGCATCACATGATGTAATATCTGACAATATTGTGGAAAAGTCTCCAGAAATTCGGTAGAGGGGGTAAGCGTCTATAAAAGGAGACCAGGTCTTCTCATTCATCAGTTTGTTGGCAGATGTCAGATCGTGAAGAAGAAAAGCAGCAAGAGCACGTTCAAAAAGTGAAGCAGTGAAAAATGGATTTCTCAAAACTAAACAAACCGCTCTCAGTGAAGACTTTCTCCCAAGAAGCTGCCATACCTAGATGTTGACAATCGATAGCGAATAACAGACATCAAGAACGGTAAAACAAAATATGCAATGCGAACGCTCGTAATCATCGAAAACAGATTCTCCGTTTTTCTACGCCTCGAAATCAAATGTTATATGCAACTGCATACAATCTGAATGCAGCATTTACAAAGAAAATTATAATCGGTGCTGAATTTAAGAAAGATGGAAAGCTCGACTCATCAGTAAAACTGCTGGCCAATCATCCTCGTACAAGTATAACCCTGAATCCTAAACACTGGAAATTATTTGAAAGTTAATTCAACCTCATTTCACTGTTCTTTGATGGCCAAGAGATGCAGGAATGCATCGACTGTGAAAATTTCCGTATACATACGACTACCTCTTTTATAGATTAAATAATGGCTTTAAAGACAATTCAAGAAACTCAAAAATATTATCTATTATATATATATATATATATATTGTGACGGGGTAATTTGTATCCCGCACAAATACATTTCAAAAGTATTAAATTCAGCTTTAAAAATCATTTTACTGGGGATATGAGCTTGGAATCACGAATCAAATCCAACGGCTGTCTGTAAACAGTACTATACTAGCCGCGGAAATGAGATTTCTACGGCTACTATTCAAAATAATTGTAGCCTTTGTATTAATTTTATTTATTGTATGAGATTAAATCAGTTTGAAAAACATAAATCATTCATCACCTGTCAAAAACTAGGAAGGTTAGGTCATCCGACCGAAGCCGTGAATTGCCAGACCACGGGGTTCCAATAAAATAATGTTCGGTATTGATGCTAATTCCCTCGTATTTTGTTTTGTATTCTATATTCAACTTGGGTGGAAGGGTGGATCAACCACCCCCCACACAACAATAACAACAACGGTCAGATCCTGTGAGGTTGGCAGCAGTGGATGTTTGCTGTTACCAGGGATTAGGAAGAGGAGATTTTCTTGGCGCATGCGTAGCGGATGGGATTCCCGTACGTGCAAGAGCGCTCGGAAAAACAGGAGCAAGCAGCCATGAGTAATCTGCGTGCTGACCAAGTCAGTCCCACCCCTGGACCAACGACTAGCGGCAGGCAACGAAGGCTTGCGCGGCAGCTAACCTGCGCGGACACTGCGCCACCACGCTGCGGGAGACCGAACTTGGCGGTTGTCTTTCTCCTTCGACCGTCCTCTCACTCAGCAGTTCCACGGTGCAAACGCGGGTGGCGCTCCGACTCTTAAAAGGAGAGAACGGAGACGCCACTCTGAGAAACTTCATTCGTAGTTCCAAGCTCCCATTGAACGCCTCGGGGCAAGAAAAAGGAAAAAGTCAGAGTTAAGGACGGAATTGAAAAATATTTTACTGACTGACGATGAGAGGACGAGCGAGAGGAGGCCGGACTCTGCCAGGTGGGTTCCTTTAACCTCTTTTCTTTTCGTCTGCCGTCGTAATTTCTTCCATTTCAACGTCGTGTGCCGAACTGGTAGGCACACGCCGTTGGAATTTGTTAGTTGCTGACCTCGGCTAAGGTCATTCTTTGTTGATTCGCGCTCGGGTTTGTGAAACTAAAAGAGTAATGTATTTTCTGGGTCATCGTGAACCCCCGCTATCGCGGTATAACATAATTCTGGAGTGATCATAAATTACTAAAAACTCAAGTGGTCACTCGGACCAGTCTGTAATAGAAAAATTTTGTCGGTGTCAAAATGGCCGCATTGTTAACCGGGGTAAAGGTTGGCATGTTAGCATCTAACTTTTGTTTGAGTGGGGCGTAGGCTCACTCAGTATCTTTTGTCCAGTTATTCCATCCAAATCTAAACTATTGAATTATATTTGAATTTGCTTTACAAATGTGTGAGATTGATTCTTCCAACCCTTTGCGTTAGTCCTTACCAGCCCACTCTACTGGGGCTAGCGGGCAAGTAGCAATAAACTAGAGTACAAAATGGTTATAATTTTCTTGTTGAATAAAATAAAATGTCATCTCGCCGTTTTGTTAGTTTTAGGTTAAGAAAACTATCTGGCGCCCTTCAGGCAATTCATGGACTCATTCGGAGTCCAGAATAAAATATAAAAATAGTGAAATCCTTAAAAATAAAAATAACCAACAAGTAATAGGTTATAAATGACGCCCTACGTAGGGGCATGAGTAACGCAGAGGGTAGGTTAGGAAAAGTTCTGGAGAATGAATAAATTCGAACTCTAAAGAATTCACTCCAAAATAAATTCAAATTGAAACCTGAGAAATAAAGCAAATTAAATTTACCAGAGACTAAAATGGAGCAAATAAAGTTTCAATCATTGAAATTGTTTTGAAGTTTGAGGTGACTGGTGATAGCCGAGAATGAGTCACCACAGGAGAATCTAAATTGAATAACAAGTGAGGTGTAGGTAAACATGGACTAATTGACTTTCACCATATTAAAAACAAGATGGGTCTTAATTAATTTTGAGATTAAATTTAAAGTTTGAAATCAAACTAAATTATAATGAAAATAAAATAGGACTGAAATGGAGATAAAATAAATTTTTTTTTTTCAGTTTAGTTGAATCAAATTAAATTGAATTTCATCTGGTTGGTAAAAACAAAGGAAGGTTAATTATCCATTAAATAAAATAATTTGAAAACAATTATAGATGGAATAATTTGCTATAAATAACTCAATTTTGACAATGAAAGTTATTTAACCAATAATTATGTCATTTCCAGTCCAACTTTTTGGAACTTTTGTTCATGCTGTAATTGATACAGGCGGATATAGAAATTTAATTGGTCAGCAGGTATTGCAAAATGCCAACTATCGTTTACAGATTGAACAAACGGACGTAACGCATATTTTAGATCTGTCATTGAATCAGGTTCCAGTTTTGGGCGTTTGTAGCTTGTCGGTCACAGTGGCCAATCGAACAGCACTATTGGAGTTCCTGGTTCTTGAAAATTTTAGTGACAGCATTGTACTGGGAACTGAGTTCCTCGAAGAGTTTAACGTCACAATCACCTTCAATTAAATGGCAAACCTGCTAGTACTTGTTCATTTATCCTTTTTGAAGTATCAAGGATAAACGGACAAAGCAAGCTGGGGTTGTACTGGGGCAAACTTGACATAACCTTAATACAACCTCAAATAAAAATCCCCTAAAGAATTAATAATGATCAGGGGTCAGTTAACTATTGTTTGTTTGTCCTTTTGATGTACCAAGGACAAACGGACAAACGACCTTAAGGTTGCATTGTGGTAACTTTAACATAACCTCAATGCCACCTAGAAAATAAGTCCCCTACTGAAAATAATAGTGGTTATTGATCAGTTAAAAATTGTTTATTCATCCTTTTTGATGAAGCAAGGATAAACAGACAAAACTGAATTCGCATTGCGATCAACAGAACATAACCTCAATGTAACTTGGATTGATCAATCCAATAATCAAATAACGGCGATAGTGGGGATATAAAAATAAACCCAGATTCACCTCAGGCTTCAAAAACTATAATTACCTGGGTTTGAGTATTTCGCCAGGAGAACTGAAAATTTAATTGAATTTACGCTGTTCATGTGCATGATAAATTTAAGGATGCTTGCTGATGTTTACCTTGATTGATCTGAATCTACTCTGAAAATTTTAT